>JANHZU010004323.1:45799-57107 GCA_032468055.1 Acrochordus granulatus
TTCTATCTTCCGCTTTAGTTCATTTGCCGGCCATGGGCCTGGTCAAACTGTAAAGCCTGAACCAATATACTGCAACAACAATGGTGTAACATTGCTTTTGTTATTTTGACAAAAACTTCTGATCCTTCAAATCCCTTTGGTTCCCGTTATCCCCAACCATTACAACAAATGGTCATACTGAATGATGGGAATTGTTGGCCAGCTTAAATCGAGGACTTCAGATTGGGCTAGGCTGTCTTCAGCACCTTGCATGTTATCAGATGAAAAATTAGAACTAAAGTGAAAGTTCTTAGATCTTTTCTTTGGGAGTAAAGGTGAAAGTGAAATTCTTTCCCATTGTTTCTTTTTAGCAAATAATTATTGCTGGATTTGTTCCTACATCTTTTTGAAAGAGTAACAAAAACCTTGCATTGGTGAGCAAGATATGCACAGAAGCAGTCAAGAAGTAGGGAATTTGGAAAGTATTAAGAGGAGAGAAAGAGGATATAGCCCTTAGAACAAAGATCTGCTTTTCATTGTTTCTTTCTCACTATATCAGTTATTATTTAAAAGAATTAATGGAAGATTAGTATGCTGCATTGTAATGAGACATTGAGTACATCCAAAAGCATCAATAAGATAACATCACAACAAAAAATACCATAAACTTAAAAGCATGGATGTACATATTTTCTTCTCAAATATTCTCAAATATTTATAGGCATTGAAAATAGTCAGTAACATCAATGTCTCTGTATTTTATTTTAATGTTATGTGATAATTTGCAAAAAATGGGTTCATTTGGTTCTTCTCCTAGCAGCATAGTATCTTAAGCATGGTGCATTATTACAGTATGTCTCTCATTGACACTGGAATTTAAAAAATATATATTTGTATTCTTTCTGGTCTTTTGTCATCATTGTTCACAAATGCAGCTAATACAGATGATGCTTGTTTAGATTTTTCTTTCACTTAAACCACAGCAGATTTGCAAATTACACCAAAATCCTTAGAGCATTCATCTGCAAATTAGAAAATATGTTGACTCATGGCTGGCTATTAAACTGTTGTGAACAAGTTAACAATAAGATACCTATTTGTTATATGAAAGAAAACATCTCAGTATGAAAACAAGAAATGCCACATAGATTTGGGATTATTTCCACTTTTGGAACAAGGTTTTAGCTCATTTTATATAACAAAGGTGTTGCTTTCTATTTTTATAATAAAAGATAAAGTTTTTATAATATATATATAATATTAGTTATATCAACATTAAAATTATACCTAAAGTATATTTAATGTAATGTAAAATATATTTATGTTCAATTTCATTGGGCCACTTAATATAACTATGTTAAGGCCGCAATTGTAGTTCAATACATAATTATTCCAAGTTTTGTTGTGAAAACAATCCTGCTTAAAGCTATGGAAATTTGCTGATCGTGTAAGTAGGTAAAGGTTAACAAATTATCTCCAGCTGATTAGTTTGAAACGCTTATGTTCCTTAGCTAGTATGGCCAGTGGCAAAGATTCATGTGAGCTGTAATCTCTAAAATATCTGGAAACAACCAAGTTGCTTATTCCTAGTATAAACAATGCTGAACAAGATGAATCCAAAGTTTGATTTAATATAAAGGAGACTCCAATCTTCCAAATTTTTCAGAAAAATTCAGGAGATCAAAATATAGTCAATCAAACTATTCACATACTGCTGTCTGTAATAGCACTATAAATTTGCTAACACTGAATTGCATAAAGACCAAGTTGATCTGCATTGCCTTTTCCAACAAGGGTGGATAACTGCACCTATAGTGGGAATGGGTTGGAAGAAATAATATAGTGAATCATTTGGGACAGTGGATCAGCCTTCACTAGCTTTCTTCATGAAAATGCCCCAGGAGATAAAAAGCATCCTTCCTCTGCCCTGTCCTCCTATGTTTTTGGAGACAAAGCTAAGTCTTGCTCATCATAACAGATAAGAGGAGACAGTTGACAGGGAAACTTTGATGGCTGATACAACAGTTTTATTTTCTCAACTGCTTCAGAGGACCTATATCAACAGATTTCTGTAACTGTGGGAAGTAGACAAGGGAGGAGGAGTTCAGCTTATGAAAGAAGAGGCCAACATGACAGATGTGAGAAAGAATTTCATGTTTTGATTGAGTCTTCCTAAGAATCTATTAGGAAAATTTTCATGACTTTACCACCTGATTGATTTTAAGATGCCTTCCTAAAATCTGTACAATTTTCACTTTTTTGATTTGCTCAAGGATGGTGCTACTGCAGAGTCGCAATCATGGAGTGGTTGATGAGCTTGCTGAAGTCATTACCCCTTGCCCTTGCAGCAGTAAATGGTATTAATTTACCATAATTGTAAATATTGTTTACAAAATGATTTAAATGCATACAAAATTAAGACTCTGAACCTGTAGTCATTTAAAATCTAACATGTATTGATATTTCCATCAGGTTTGAATGCTAAGTGAATGTTTCATGGTCTTCTGGAAAGTTTCAAAGTCTTCTGTAAGTAATAAAATCACCACACCTCAAGTATTCTTAACAAACTGATTCCTTGCCATTTTTTCCTTTGCTTTAACAAAATATAATCATATTTTAACAGTAAAGCAAAAAGGCCTCTTCCTTATAAGTAATCAGGAAATCACAGGTTATTAATCCTCCTAGCACATTAAGAATGATTTAATATATATAAGACTCTCTTGTTCATATAATTTTGTATACAGTTTATTCAACCTTTATTATTCATTCAGTTAGGTTAATGAAGGCAGGTGCATACAGCTATCTAACAGAAGTTTGAAGCATAAGTTTACAGCTTGGTTTGTGTCCTGAGAGGAAGAAGTCTAGAGTTGATTTATGCTTAAGAGGACAAAAAAGTATATTGAATTAGCTTTGTACATGCTAAGTGCTGCAAGGACACTAAATGATTTTTATTGGAAAAAAGTTTGATCTTTCCACAGAATAATGGCTGAGTTGTGGGAATATGCTTGGATGTCTAGAATAACATTGCTCAAAACTAAATTTGACATAGAATTTATTAAATTGGAAACTGATTCAGGCCACATCCAAAGTGTGGGTTCCTCTCTCTATAAAATCTATATTTACCTTCTTCCTTATACCCACATTAATGTGTTCTTGACATGTTTTCTTGATAACAATATGGAATTCATATGCATTTTCTTCTTGTTTTTTTCAAAACAATTATTCCATGGAGTAGAAACAGAATATACTAACCCTGATAAGGTGTCAAATTTATTATCCTCCATATTAGCTGCTTTGCTGTTTTTCTTTGGTAAATAACCATACATAGATAATAAGTGTGCTTATTATTTCAACTGTGAAAAAAGTAGTTTTAACTTTGCAAAATATAGAAGTTGTAATAACTTCTGTTCACTGATTCATATCAATTCAACTTCAGTCAATTATTCACTGAAATTTTGATTAGAAGTACCTAAAACAACTATATAATTTACAGTAGCTGTATGTTTAGGTGTATACTATTACTGTTCTGTGCCCATATAAATAATCATCTACCCATTTCCTCAAAAGTCACCAGTATGCCATATTCTGTTCTTCCCAGCTGTGATCTGGCCATCTTCTTCCAGCTGCAGTGGTAGGCTAGTTTGATCTGGCATAGAAATCATTCATAGGAATCCCTTCTGGGCTTTAGCTTGGCCTACTGTCTGAAAGTGGGGTGGTGGTTTGTAGACTTTGTTGCTGCCATTTTGCAGCTGACCTGTTGTAATGATGACAATTTAATTAACTGTAGCCTGCACTTTAGGCCTTGCTAGATTACCAGAACTTGGGGGAGATCATTTATTGATCCAGCAAGCCATAGCAAATTGCCAGAAGCTGGACCTTTATGGCTTTTATTTCTCCCTTTCTCCTTTCTTTTTCTAATTTAGTTTGTATTAGTTCTTATTATCGTTGTTAAAATACTTGATAAAAATTGTATTTAAAACATTTTACTAAAACAAACCTTGCAATATTTCTGCATACTGTAGAAGAACAAAAGACATCGTTCTTTTATTTCAGCTGGATCAATTTCAAGTGCTAAGGACCACTGCATTTTTCCACAATGGAAAAGCTTCACAAAGTCCTTATGTATTTTTAATAGTGACAATGTTGTCAGATAAACAAAATGAAATTTCTTCAATTAGAGATCATGCAAGAATTTTCCTGCCAGAGACACCACTTCAATCTTACAAGATTATCTTACAGTCTCGTTATATCTGAGCCATGTTTCCTAGAAAACTGAGATTTCAAGAACACATTTGAGTGTTGCAGTTGCTTTGATATCCACAGATGCTGCATTGCTGACCTCTCTGACTTAATGATGTAACATGTACAGATGCTCTTTCCCACAAGTGCCTTCACAGGAAGATATGATGAGTCAAAATTTACAGAGTTTTAGTCATACTGTGAATCTATGCAACCCTATATTGAAGCAGTTGGTCAGAAGTTTATGCAAGGGAATTCCTAGCCTTAACTAAACATATTAAATATTGGATCTGTTATCTTCTGCATGCAAATCACGTACTCTGTCACAGAGCCACAGTCTTGCCCCTTGACAGCACTGTCCTCTTCACTTGCTGCAATTACTGCAATGAGCTTTGGAGTGTTCTTTTCATCAAGGAACCAGTCTAAACTAGATTTAGAGGTTAATTTTTCATATCAAAGCATATTAAAGTTTTGATACCACATGTCAAAATGCTAAATGCTAGATGCCTTTGGGACATCAGTACATTTAGTTTTAAGTTAGATGTTGGTTATTTGATTGGTTTTCCATATATGCTAATGGCAGTGAGTAAGCAGTGCTCCTGAACAGAGTCACCAGGCAGGAGAATAATCCCTGCTGGGTAGGAACAGAATGTGAGTGCATCAAAATCTGTATGGACATTTATGCAGTACTTAAATCCTCATGCAGTCTCATGGTTGGGGATACAGTTGCCCGCTAATGTTTTGAACTGGAAATCTAGAAAGTCATTGTATCAATGCCGTAACCTAATTATCAACTGCCCCAACCAGCATGGAGAATGGTAAGAAATGCTGGGAGTTGTAGTTCAACCACACCTGGAAGGCTACAGGTGTGCTATTTTCATTTTACATGATGAGCCTGTAATATTACCAATTAAAATAATAAGTATTCCACTTTCTCCTCCTTAAAAGAAAAAAAACACAGAATAATTGGTGAGAAACACCAGGGGCAGGGGAGAGGGTTTCAAATGAAAAACTTTATTGTCTTCTCATCAAGTTACAGAAATGGGGTGGGGCAATTCACACAACAAAGTTACCTTAGAAACAATAAAAAACAAGCTTGTTTTTTATTTGACTTAGATTTGCATGCATCCTCCTTTGATTGCAATACACTGCTAAATGTCTGGAACAGAAAAAAAACCTCACAGGTGCAATTGCTTCATTGATTTACATAGTAAATAGCTTTATAGTTTTACGCTTGCTTCTCCATTCTTTCTTCAGTTTGGTGGTCACTTCCCATTTGCCCTTTCATCTCTCCCCTCATTCTTTCATTCTCTTAGTTCTGATCTAAAACCATGGTGATTGACTGACTTTCAATTTGACCTGGGTGATTTGGATCCATACCACCATACGAACATTCTGGGTTTGTCAGGACAAACAGGTTTGACTAGTTGTATTGCCTGGCAAATTTACCTTTTTAAATTTAGCTTGAACAATTCTGTTGCAACTTTAACATTATTTCTTTTCCAACTTCCTCGTATCACCATGGTTGTTATTTATTATCAAACTTCAGACTGTGTAAACTCTCCCAAATACAGTATGGCAAGTTAACTGTACATTAGGAAAACAGGTTTATTAATGTCCAATGCACAATTAAAATCAGAAGATAAGGAAGACTGAAAGCACAGAAGCAGCAGCATGAGCTGACTTCCTTCCATGCTTGTTGCTTCCTGCTCTTAACATTCCATCTTCCCTGCAGATTTAAAAAGTGAAATTTAAATATATATATACATTGATTCATTCATTCATTATGTGCCACCAAATCAGTTTTAGCTTTTAGCATCTACATAAATAGACTATCCAGGATGATCTGTCCACAACCTGATTCTTCAGGTCTTCCAACTGTCCATCCACTGCAGTCATAGCCATCCATTTTGCTGTTGGTTGTCTTATTATTATTTTATTTACTCAATTTTTATCTCACCTTGTTAACTTTATAAATAACTCAAGGCAGCAAACCTATATAATACTCCATTCTCCTCCTATTTTCCCCACAACAGCAATACTATGAGGTGTTGAGAGAGAGTGACTGGTCCAAGGTTGCCCAGCTGGCTTTCTTATCTTTCCTTCCACCTTTCCCAGCATTATAGATTCCCATCAGAAAAGAGCTGGGCATTTGTATCTTGTGGGAGAACTCTGGATTGATTTATTCTATGATTCTTTTTTTGCTTTCCATGGTATTTTCGATAGTTTTCTTCAACATCAAAATTCAAAATTATCAATACACTTTCTCTCCTGCTTCTTCAAAGTCCAATTTGGACATAGAGTATCTCAGAGAAAATCATTGCCTGAGCATGATCTTTGTACTATAGATATAGTTAAATCAAGCACCTGAATACTTTTTCCATTCATTGCAGCCCTGCCAAGAGCTATTGTGCAATGTATGTCTTGATTTCTGCTTTCAATATCTTCATTGTCAGGTCTCAGGCTAGTTATCATCAATTTACATTTAGACTGTCATTTTTTTATATTTAATAAATACATGTGTATTTTATATGTAGTCCCATTTGTTCACTGGGCTTCTTGACTTTCATTACTACAATTTGCAGATAATTTGCATTTTCAGCAATCTTAGGTGCCATAAGCATAGTGCAAGTTATGATAATTCTTAATTATTGCTCAATTATTTATCAGAATCTACAGTAAGCTATTCCTTTTTTCTTTTTGCTATGCAGCAAATTAATCTTAATCTATGCTGAATAAGATGTTATCACTAAGAATCCCATCTGGAGGATTATTTCTTTTATTTATTAAATATCTTTTATCTATTAAATTTATATAGTCACCCAGCTCTCAAAAAGTTATTTTTCCTCTTTTTTTCCTTTTATGTATACTTTTTTCAAAAAAATTGATGTCATATGACCTGAACATAATACTTCTTCCCTAACATCTGCCAATATTCCAAAGCAGATATTAATAGTTTCAGAGCTATTAGTCCTACAAATAACTGCTTTCTAATATTCATTTATAAATAGACAAATAGACAGTGGTTGTAAAACTATTAGCATTATGGCTTGTAGCATACAGTATGTACATGTGTTACATTTGTTTTACTTTCAGAATAAAGGAAATCCAGGAGCTAAAGCTCAAACTCTCAAAATGGCCAGTGCTTATCCTCATTCTGTATCTAATAGATATTTGTTCAGTCTCCACTTTCAACCTTGAGGAGGAAATTCAACAATTTCTGTGGACAATCTACTCCATCTGCTTAGTTCTCAAATTCTTAGGTATGAAAACAGGCTGTAAAGCCAACTTTCTAAACTGGCACCTCTAAAAATGTTGGAACTCCAATTCCCTGAATTTTTAAGAAATTTCAAACAGTCATGAGCTTCACTGGAGAATTCTGGGAATAACAGTGCCAGGTTAGGAAAATCTGCAAAACAAATACTATCCTATGAGTGTATGCCATTATTCAATTTTAGTTATTTTTCATATATTTATAATTGAATCTTTACCTCATATTATTAAACTTGCAAGATGGCTTACAATAGTTAAAAATAACAAAACTTACTATATTAGCATTGAAGCAATTTAAATCAATATCAATACAATAATAATTAAAGACTTAGTAAAAGGGGTTTTTTTTTGTGCTACTGTCTTAACTATATTATTAATTTATTCAATTTACACAGCTGCCCATTTCACATTAGTGACTCTGGGCAGCCTACAATTAAAACATAAAAAGTACCAAAAAAAAAAGTTATACAACCAATATAATTTGTTTAAAAACAATTAAACAATTAAAACTATAAAGTACTAATATTGGGAAAGTGCATCTTCATGAGCACTGCATTCTATAGCTAGAACCATGCAAGTTTAATAATAAGGTAAAGATTCTTTAGAAAGATCTGCTGATCTAGCTCATTGGGCAAGTTCTTATTAGAAAAATAGTTCACACCAAATATGTTTTTCAAGAGTATTGCAACAATCAATACAGGTTGTATCCAACAGTTACATACCGATAATTGTTATTAAATCCAACTAGCTGAGGAAGGGTCACAGTTGGCACATTAGCCATAATTATATAAACATGTTTTTCATCATAGCTTCCAACTACACTCACAAAGTACAAAGCTGCTTTTTCTAACAGGAGGACAGTCCCATCACATTGACATGCTTTTAAGTGCAACTTTTTCCTTGCTAAACCTCCACTTTATCCAAATTTCATTTCACCATCTTCTCCCACATCCAAACCGTTATCAAAATTCAAAAATGTTGATTCCTTCCTTGGAATTAGCTGGTTGTAAGCAGTAAAGATTTTAAAAATCTGATATTTAGATTGACAAATAAAATTGGTAAAGCTATTTCTTATATATGACAAATTAGTTTTATGCTAGATATAAAATGAAACAAAAGGTTTAAACAAGACTTTTTATCAGAAATGTTCACATAGTTATTTGTCTTTCCAAATACTCTTCCAAAAGTCAGATCAAAACAACTTCACATGTCCTGAGACAACCAGTTGCATGCAAGAAAACCATCCAATATTGCTAATTTGAAGCAGTTTTTCAAGGATGGATGGGCGAAAATTCCAACTCGGTGCTATGAAAGCAATTAAAGAAATATTTGTTTGCAGTTATTGCAACTCAAAATGATGCAATCAGTGACTGAATTTAAGATAGATTAAATTCTCACACTGATACATTGCCTGTTGGAGGACTGCATTTATGAAATAAATGAAAGAGCATCAGACTTGAGTTTTTATAGATCACTAGTAGAAGACCCACATGAGCCTTTGAGAGCATTCAGAGTAAAAGATATGAAAAAATCAGAAAAACCCAAAAATGGCAAATAATTTTTCATAAAGTGCATTTGCAAGAAACAGAAACACAAGTTAGTGGAAATTCTCAGGTAGAAAGAAGTCCAAGTGACATCAGCCTTGACACTTCCTGTCTCTATTTCTTCTCCCCAATGTAGGAGGAAGAATAAACCAGATTTTCATTTCACAGTAGCAGATTCCCTGATTCGTTATACGTGAACCAAGAAAGTATGATTTAAAATAAACCCAAGTCCTTATTTGCCTCTCCAATTTAAAAACGTAGCTTATTTGACTGTCTTATTTAAGGAATTAAAATTTATTTTAAACTACAATTCCTGTTAGGAATTGTTTAAAACAAAATGAAATTCTAGCTTATGTTTTGCTTTTGGAAAAAGCAGGGGAAAAGCAGAGGTTTGTACAAAGTGCTTCATCTAGGATTTTGTGTGGCCCATTTCACTTGTAACTTTAACTTATGGTTTTGTTTTATATATGAAGGCTAGAATTCTTAGAATAGTGAACCATGAATCATTTTACAAATCATATAAATCTTCAAATTGTTTCCTTATAACTCTGATTAATATCATCATCTTAGGCAGGGTTACTATAAAACACTACTATTGAATACATTGCCAAGGACTGCATGTTTATGGAGGAGTCAATAAAATTTCCTAAGTAGTTGGATCTGGTAATGCTGACCCTCATAAAGAGGAATTGCTTTAAGATAGGAGTAGACAACAGCCCCATTGCCTTTGGTCTTCTGGAGATCGCTGATGACTGAGTTATTCTAGAGGTCAATAGGGGAATAATTAAACAATCTGCATAATGTTTTAGATCTTATTTTATTTTCATTTTTTCTCTCTTCCATGCCTATTTGATTTCATGATGCCAATTGCCAGAGGTCACCAAGAATTGGAAGGGTATACAAACATGGCCAAAAAATAAATGGCGCAAAAGATGGCTGGAGGTGAGGGCAGTGGTAGGCAGTCCCAAAAAGACAGAGGTGATAAAAAACAAACCTATGTTACACATAGGCAGGGCTTTAACTGTGTCATTGCAGCTGCCTTCTTAATTTTTTGGACCACCACCATCGCACAAACATTCCTGGAAAAGGGATTCCAATTTGCCATACCTTATTTCCAAGCCTTATTTGCCTTTGTAGGCAGGGCTGAAACATTTGAAAGTTAATGAAAAGAATAGAGCAAATTATATGGAGGAAAGGTGGCAGGAGCAAGGGAAGTAATAATAATCCTAAAATTAACGCAACCTGTATGTGGCAGGAAACTGTATATAGTTGCTCTGCAGGCAATACAGTGATGCTCCTGTTTTGGAATTGGTGACTTCTTTCTTGGCCTCAGGAATAAACACAGTGACATGATGACACAAAGCTAATTGGTGAATGTCAACTCTCAAAGTCAGCTTTGCAAGCAGGATATTATAAGGTTTAATTGTCCATGATTAGTAGTTAAATATTGTTTGCTTAGACATTTCAATACAGTGAGAGAAGTTAAATGAGTCTCCCAAGCAGAGCACAATAAATAATTTTTAGATCCTGATTGAATTTTAGGGAGTGCCTGCATTTTGCCTGCGGCCTATCATTAAGCTAAACGGCTCTCTTCCTTCTGAAGTATTCCCATGACCTTCCCTTTTTCACCTTCTTCTCCAAACTTCTCCAAGTTCTTTCAGCCTGATATTTCTCTTAGTAGCAGAGGATACCTTTGCTCCTTTTTGTTTAATGGACTCATCCTTAGGATTTAGGATCCTGTTTATTTTCCTTTTTACTCCATTTTAATTTATCAACTCATATTTTTACTGAAAATATTTGCAATTCTATTTTATTGATCCTATTTTGGGGGTTGCTTTCTTATCAGATATAATTATGATTCTGCAAATGGTGAGGAAATGGAAATCAGTATTTTAACTATTTAAGTTGATTATTCAATGTGTTTGGTTCGACTGTGTTTTACATTTATAGCTGATTTGCATCCTGTAACTTTAAGACTATCATGGAATACTCATATACATTCCAAATGCTCATCTGAAGTTGTCAAAAATAAGTTCCCTACAAGCGTGCATCTTCTGTGATGGAGATATAAAATGGATGTTCCATAGGGCAGGAGCCAGAGCAGAGAAGGCTCTTCTCCTAGACCCTGCCAGCCGAAATTCCTTAGCCGATGGGAACCGGAGAAGGACTCCTCTGCTGCTTCTGGTGGGTCAGGAATCCCCATCGGGGTGACACGGTTCCTCAGATAGCCTGGTCCCATGCCATGAAGGGCTTTGAAGGTCAATGTTAGCACC
>JANHZU010004325.1:15989-26926 GCA_032468055.1 Acrochordus granulatus
ATCCTGGAATGATGGGATGAAGAGAAGGCCTGGGTCTCCTGGCTTATGGCAGGTTTTTGTACACCAGTGGGCCCTGTAGAACCTCAAGCATCCCATGCAATTGCTTAACAACTGCAACTGGGAGTGCCAGGATTGTGGCATTGAGAAAAGTAGTCATGTGGATGTCTTGCTTAATGACCACTTTGCTCAATGACCAAGATTCAGGTCCCATATGTGGTTATAAATTAAGAATTGTCTGTATCATGAGAAGCTGGACTGTTTTCAAAACTCCAACTCAAAGCTAAGTTTTATTTTCTGATATTGTACATAGGTGGCTGAGGTTGGCATAGGCCAAATTATTAAAAATCACAGGATGATCTGACAATAGAGGGAAGACTCAAAACCAAGGTCTTCACAATGCCAAACAAAATAGGCATTCACACAGTTAAAATGACCACTTCAATTATTAAGCTAAGATATATACAAGCTTTATGGCTACACATACGGTCCTGTCTTTCCTTCTTTGCTTCTCAGTGCATTACAATTAATTCCAGAAGCCTTCAGAGTTATGGGAAATCAGACACCAGATTTAAAAAGTTTCAACCTTAAACCAATTTCAGATTATGGTGAATCTGAAATCATATGATGGTTTGTTCTGACTCTGGTATTTATTGTTTCTCGGTCCAGATAAAATGGGACAGTATGATCAAATAAACATCTCCAGAATCAGTCAACACGAATCTAAATGCACCTGCCAAGATCCTTTTCCCAAAATAAAGTTTTGATATCAAATAGGAAGTTGACAGACTTCAAAACATAAATCTCTCCAAGCAACTTTACAGGGCTTTGCAAACATTGCTAGAAAATAAAACCAATGCTTCATAAATAAAAAAAACACTTTGCAGAAAAACAGACAAGTTGAGCTCAATTTGTAGGCATAGTTATTTTAATAAAAGTATCTTGATAATAGAGAGCAGCCTGGAACAATGATAAGAAAAAGCAGTATGATGAATATATAGGTAATCCTCAACTTATAACCAGATGCTTAATGACAGTTTGAAGGTACAAAAGGCCTCTCCAGAGCTACTTACAACCCATTTCTGAAGTTACAACAGCCACACACACCTTGCAGTCACATTGTGGGCACTTGATAACCAACTCACCTTTATGGATGTTTACAGTGGACTGTGGTCACACGACTGTGATGTGTGACATTTGTTTGCTAGTTTCTAGCATTTACTTCCAGTTTCTATTAAAAAATGACCATTGGGGAAAATGGATTTGATTAACTATCATGGTGCTTGACCATGGCATTTGCTTAATAACTGCCACAAAAAATG
Organism: Acrochordus granulatus; assembly: GCA_032468055.1. Lineage (NCBI taxonomy): Eukaryota > Metazoa > Chordata > Lepidosauria > Squamata > Acrochordidae > Acrochordus > Acrochordus granulatus. The sequence goes on from JANHZU010004325.1 coordinate 17,309, forward strand.
TAGAAAAATCCAAACTGATCACATGATGACCACGACTTACGACCATAATTCTGTAAGTTTTCTAATAGCGAGACCCACTCATAAAAGCCCTAACATCATCTCAAGTTAAAATTTCTATCACGTATTTATTATAACTTTCATGATCTTAACAAATACCATGAGTCATCAGTGAATGATAGTAATTGGGACTGGAATTTCCATCGTGAAGTGATATGGTCATAAAGTGTGGCATCACCTGACCACATTGCTTAGTGATAGCAATCTCAGCAATCCCCACTGTCATTGTTAAGCAAGGATTGCAGGCTTCCACCAAGAAAAGACAACAGGGAAGCCAGCAGGAAGTTGTGAGTCTTGGGAGGCTTGCAAGCAGTCCATTGAGGAAATAAATGGTTGCCATCACTCCATACAAGTACAGCCAGGTTGGGGGTGGCTGTTGCTGGGGGTGGGAGGGTGCATAAATGGCTGCTGATGTGTTTTTTGAGTACAGCCTGGCTAGGAGTTGGGGCTCAAGGGTGTGAAAGCTATGCTATGCTCTGCTGGCCCAAGTCTGCCATCTTCCACCTGCTGACAAAGCCTGGCCCTTCATGAGGCAGCTGCTGGCCATGTGAAATCATCTTCCTGAGGCCTTGGATGACTTCAGAAAGACCAGGCATGGCCTAAGGAAGAAAGACTCACAAAGCATCAGGTCAGGCATGCCTTGTCAAAAGTCACAGAAGAAGATGGCGAAGATCAGTTTGGGACAGCTGTGACAATGGAGCAAAAGTGGCAGGGATGGTGGAGTGCAGAAAAGCCTAAAGGGGAAATAAGCTGGTGGGGTAAAGCTGAAGAACCCCTATGGCTATAAATGAGGACAGGTTGTCAAACACCCAAATTTTGATCACATGATCACAAGAACATTGCAACGGCCTTAATTCCAAGGACCAGACATTCGTACTATTCAGTATTGTTATAACTTTGGACAGTCACTGAACAAATGGTTGTTAAGCGAGGACTTCCTATATAACAATGAAGCTGAAATCAACCTAGGAAAAAGCTGCTCATCCCTAACTCCCTCCGGCTGGAAACTTCAACAAGAAAAGGCTTCTTTCTTTTGGAAGCAATAGCTAACAAAGAAATAGCACTATGGATGGTTTTATTGCAATAAAAAGCTGCTATCTACTGAGTTTAAAAATAGCAGGTCAGAGAAAGCACTATCTTTTCCTGGTATTTATTAAGAAAAACACTCAGAACAAAACAAAAACTTAGCACCTTTAGTAACACACTTCACACTGTAGTTACTCTTCCTTTAAGGAAATGCCTTATCTGCTGCTTGTTGACAAAACTGAATGTAAAGCTATGCAAATTCACCAAGGAAATGAAACAAAAGTCTATTATCAAGAGAGAAAAAACCCACTTCCAACCCCAGCAATTTGCTGAAGCTGAAGAATCTTTCATATCTTTAGTTTCAGCATTTTCCCACTCAGTGTCTTATAAAGCTGCCTTGCACTGGCTTGCACATACTTCTCAGATGATGACTACAGTATCAAGCAAGCAGTGCAGGTAGTCCTTGTCTTATGTCCACAATGGAGCCCAGAATTTTAGTCATAAGTTGTTGCAATTGTAAGTCAAGGCATCAGATCACTGGACTTGATTTTACAACCATTTTTACAATAGTTGTAAAGCAAATCATGTGGTTGTTAAGTGAATCAAGTGGTTATTAAACAAATCCATTCTTCTGAATGGGTGTTTTTTTTCCTAGAAACCAATAAAAATGGTGCAAACTGCCGTTATGTGATTGTGGGATGCCACAATCGGCTGTAAATGCAAGCAGGTTGCCATATATCTGAAATGTGATCACAGGACTGTGGGGTATGTGCATGTGGCAAATACAAATTTAAAGATGGGTCACAAGTTGCTTTTCTGAAGTCTGTCATAACTTCAAATGGTCATTTAGAACTGGTTGTAAGCCAAGGACTATCTGTATTTCACAACTGGAAATACAGCCAGTGCTTTCAGCCATGTTTTTCAACTGAATTCACCCAGCAACTAATTAAATCAATTGATCTAGAAGCATCCAAAACCTGGCATATTATAGAGGAGCAATCCACAAACTATGGGCTATATGCGGCTTCGCTGTAATGTCCTCAAACTGTACCACTAATTTCAATATATAGTTGTGTTGGTCTTTGATAATTCAAGGAGATTTCAGTGATCTTTTTGATCTGCCTCATCATCTTTCCCATCTTCTTTTCCTTTTTCTACTTCCTTCAAACTTGTTGTGGTACATTTTTTTTCTAATCATCATCCACTGGCATTACAATTTCTACTGTAGACCACCATTTTAAGAGCGCAGTTAATTAGGTCCTTTATTTCATTAGGGGGCACAGTGGTTGAACGGTTAAGATGCTGGGCTTGTCGGCTGGAAGTCTGGTGGCCTGAGTTCGAGACCCAGATGCTGCATAACAGGGTGAGCTCCCATTACTTGCTCCGGCTCCTGCCAGCCTAGCAGTTCGAAAGCATGCAAAATGCAAGCAGAGAAATTGGTACCGCCTAATCAGTCAGGAGAGGTAACAGTGTCCCGGGCACCTAGGCGGATAGTCATGCCGGCCACATGACCACAGAAGCGTCTTCGGACAACGCTGGCTCTTCAGCTATGAAACAGAAATGAGCACCATCCCCTAGAGTCGGACATGCCTTAAGGGGAAACCTTTACCTTATTTCACTGGATTTTTTTGCAATCCGTTGGGCTCTGCAAATCCATAATTAAAAGCATCAACTTCTTACCTTGTACTTTCTCAATGTCCAGTTTTTAAAGCTGTACATTAACAGACTACTACTTTAAATATGAACTCTGCAATCACAAAAACATTTTATCCGAGTTGATAATTACAGTGGAGCCTCGCAAGACGAGACTAATCCGTTCCAGAAGAATGCCCTTAGTGTGAAATGCTCTTAAAGCGAAACGAGGTTTCCCATTGAAAACAGAGGAAGTTGGACGATCTGTTCCACGCCCCCAAAAATATTCATCAAAAAATCATTTTCAACAGAATTTGATGTAGAAATGATTGTCCCTAACGTCTGAAACAAGTAACCATGATTAATACACGATATAAAGCAGAAATAGAACAAACTAACCAGCACTTACAGATCTGCTTCCAGGCAGATTCTGGCCTCGGCTGCTCCTAGGCCGGCTGCTGTCCGGTGCCCCCTGCTGGCTCAGAGGATCCGCTGCCACCGCCGCCGCCGCTTGAGGCAAAAGGGCCTTTCCCCTTTTCCCTCAGCAATGTCTCACAGTACAGGCCACGGACAGTAATGGAGTAAACTGCACATGGAAGCGTCGACAGAACTCTTGCGCGGTTGCTGCCTGAATGGGAAATACAGAGTGCGCTGACTGATGACGCATAAGCTATCGAGCGAAGCTTGCTTGTCTTGCGAGTCACCGCTTGTCTAGCAGAATAAAGTTTTTTAAAAATTTCTGCTTGTCTTGCGAAAAGCTCATCTTGCGAGGTTCCACTGTACTTTCCTCCCTTGAACGTACTACTTCAGTACAGAGTCTATAGTTATCAATTCTTGAGTTCAAGAAAATAAATTTACTTTCACTTTCATTTCTTCACTGTTAACTGTAAATCTACTAAGCGTGCCAGTTGATATTACAAATAGTCCTTAGATTATGACAACAGTTGTGGCAGTCATAAAGTGTAATGTCACATGACTGCATCTCTTAGTGACAGCAATCCTGGCAGTCCTGGTTGCTGTTGTAATCCCTGGATGAACATGACATTAAAGGGGGAGAGGCAGAAGTCCCAGATAAGGAGTGTGAGAGGGTATGTGTATTGGTGTTGTAGAAGACTACCACAGGCAGGTGCTAGGGAGCACAGGCAGACCAATAGGGACTGTGGGAGGGCTGGCAGAGGCGAGTGTATACTACAAAGGGCAGGTGGGTGTGTACTACAAACTTTGGATGGGTGGATGGTGCTATGGAGTACAAGATCCCTAGGGTCTTATACTCCATACCAGGCTCCTTGTGAGAAAAGGTGGTAGGAGCGACTTACTGGGGTAAGACTTACAATCATCCCTGCTGGCTATCCCACTGACTTTCCTTGTGGGAAACTAGCAGAAAAGGCTGGAAATGGTGACTGCATAACACAGCTCACTGTGACGTCGTAACCACAAACTGGCCATTGAAGACTCCAGATCACATTCATGTGACCGTGGGGACACTGCAATGACCAAAACTTTGAGAACCTTCATTTTTTTCAGCACCATTAAGTTTGAATGGATGTTGAACAAACAGACATATGCTGAGGACTCACTGTAGCTTTGCTCTTTTAATAATGAATATTAGCCCAGATTTTTCTGTGTGTCTTCTTTTTATAACTCTCCCAGTTCTTTGTTTTACACAAGTTATTAAGTATACCAAAACTGTTTTTTATAGTAGCCTTATATTCTGACTCTATCTTGTCCAGGCCAAATTTTGCTGCCATCCTTCTGCCCTTAATTTTCTCAATTCAAGCTATATTTTATTATCTGCTCCACAATCAATATCAGAAAAATATCCTGACTGGATTGTACTTTTCCATCATATATTTATTTTTATGTGCAAGGAATGTGTAATGTAGTGGACTCAGTTATAAAAAATTGTTTTGGAGCATGCAGTGGCACTTGACTGTGTTAAAGCTCTTTAACACATCTGCATTTCTTCCCACAGAATTGCATGGCAGCTGCTTTAAAGAGATGAATCAGATGCTATGCTGTCAGATACTCCACAGCACCTTTTTGGAATTAATTATGAAGTGTTGTGTTGCCCTATTTTGTACAGGTAGTTCTCAACCATTCATTTAGTGACTCTGTGGCCGTTTTTTAGTGACAGGTTACAATGGCACTGGAAAAAGTGACTTACGACTGATCCTTGAACCTATGACTGTCGCAGCATTCCATGGCCACGAGTGTGATTCAACACTTCACAAACAGCTTGTATTTATGATGGTTGTGACATCCCATGGTCATGTGATCACCATTTGCAACTTTCCCGGATGGCTTCTGACAAAGTCAATAGGGGAAGCCGGATTTGCTTAACAATTGCCTGATTCACTTAACAACTGCAATGATTTGCTTACCAATGGCAAAAAAAGATTGTAAAATCAGATGCAACTCACTTAACAACTGTTTTGCTTAGCAATGAAAATTCTGGTTTCAATTCTGGTTGTAAGTCAAGAACTACCTGTAATTTGTTTGATTCTAATGCTGTGAATCTGGTCATATCCATGTGTAGAGTTTGCATATATATTGCTTTAAATAGATATTCACAATGAACCAAGAATTTTCTTCTCTAAACTCTATTATTTGAGATTGTATTTATCCAATCCAATCTTTACTGTAACTTCAGGTTCTTCCATTTCTCCATTCTTTTATGTCTTCTGTTGTAAATGCATAAATTTGTGTAACTGATGTTTACTGGAAATCTACTATTTCTTACCATTTGGGGGTTATAACCAAGCACAGTTTGATACTTTCCTCCAGTACTAAGAGAGTTCTTTTTTCCTTGATCTGGCAGTTAAGCTCACATAAAAGTCCATAGAACTATGTCCATTTACCTTTCTTGACAACAAAGCAGAAATGGTTTGCCTCTGACTTTTATTCAGGTCTGATTCTGAGTTCCTTCTCCTGGGTGAGTTGATTTCCTCATAGCTGCAGGATCTCATTGCCCTCACTGCTGCTATTGATTAGTCTTAGCTTCACTTCTCCTCTTTTGGCATTCCCTGCAAGAATGACCCTCCCAGGATCACATACTCCAAAATGCTGGATTCTCAGAGTCACTGAAGCTTTTGGCCACTGTCCACCACATCAAGATGATAATTCCATAAGAGAGTCACATGCTTATTTCTCTTTTAATTAAAAAATCCTAAAAACAATAATTTTGAAAAAGGCTAAGAATTCCAATCCTGGAGATATATTTACAGCAGTCATTTGATAGCAAAAGCAGACTTACAGAATAGTACAGAGCAATTTCCCTGCAGAAAAACTTGGAGCTCTAACTAAACTAGGCTTAAGATCAATTCTCGATCTTAAGTTACAAGGGAACACTTGGTATCTATTAATTTAACACTGCCCATAACCTCTAGGCTTGAGATGATGCCCCTGCCATTGTTTTTCCAACAATTCAACAGTTTTGAGAAGTGGAATAATGCAAAAACATGCTTGTTCACCTTGTCCTCAAATAAACATCCACCCACCATCTAAGCTTCACATTTCCAATCAATAACACTAGCCTATTGTACAAGGGTAAGGTATATTAAGTATAATCTAAGAAACTTGGAAAAAGTGAATCATGTTAAGAGGACAGTCTTGCAAATAATCCCAAGCCTGTTAGAAACAATATTAACCTGATAAATAGCAAGTAATCAAATACAAATTTCTACCAGGTGAGCTGAGGAAGGAGGAATACCAATGCCTCCTATTCTACAATGTTCTTTCATTCCATGAAAGCCAAAGAAATGATGAAACAATCTGTCCTCCACCAAGCCTACATTCGAGTTCATCAATGGCTAGAAGTAAGTGATTCAATATAAGGCTACATCAAAAGGAGTCTGGATTCACATGCTAAGCCAGATGCAATTTGGGGTCTACAAGCAGCCTCTTAGCAGCCCCACAACTCTCTGTAAAAGCACTATAGGTTGTTCTTGGTTAAATTACGGTGCTGAACAAATGGTAATTATAATTGGTCCTTGAAGTTTCGAGCATCACAGCACCCCTTCAGTCACAGTACAGGCGTTCAGCAACCAGCCAGGTTTCCAACCATCGCAGTATCCAAAGATCATGAAAGTGATTTGCAACTTTCTCTGCTGACTTCCCAAAGCAAAGTCAATGGAAAACCTGGCAGGAAGCCAGAAGTTGCAGTCACATGAGTTCCTCACTTACTGACCAATGGTGATTCATTTAACAATGGTAACCAGGGACCACCAGAACTGCTGTTGCTAAGTGGCGTGGTCACAGGACATTATGATTTACAAGTGCATCACTGAGCAGTGATCTATTCCCAATTAACATTGTTAAGCCAGGACTACCTGTACAATGCCAGAAATTTAGTAGAACTTTTTGTTGTTTTTCTACAGTTAGGATTAATATGCTACATGCATGAAGCCAATAATTTCCTACATCTACTAGGATTTTATTGTGATGTCTGCCCAAGCTTCTCACAATCAATTTAGAGATTTTTCCACGGTAAGGATTTTCAGTCTCATTTTTTATTTCTATGTTCAAATGTCAGCATCACCATTCACTTGATAGAGCAAAGCCAAGGAAAAAATAACAAAGTATAGAATGGTGAGACGGCAACCTCATATGCAGATTTGCAAAGATGCTGTGGAACTCTATGGCATTTAGGTCTGAACATACTTGCACTGGATTATACCGCTCATCTTCCCCATTCTACAAGTTTAACTCCACAGAGGAGAGAAAAACAAATTCTAAATACCTTTGCTCCAAATTAAATAGCATGCAGGGTTCAAAATAGTTCACATTCAGGAACAGAACCAGAGCAACAATGTTATATAGTAGCAACATAACATAGCGATCAACAATGATTTATTCTGAACAGGCTATAATGGAGCATATTTGTTAATATGCAACTATGAAAAAACTTAGGTCTAATCTGGAAAACACAAAACATGTTACCCTAAATTACTAGGGGAAGTTCTCATCCCTGCCATCATATATCAAAAATATAGTGAATAGTTTTGCTGGATGAGTGCTAGTATAAATTATAAAAATATCCAATAAATACAATAGGATGGAGATGACTCCATCTGAGAAATAATTTCTAGAGTTGTTGTGAACAGGGGGCATTCAAGGTGACCATATCTTGTTTTCTTAGCTAGTGGCCACGTGATAAAGCACTAAAAGTAAATCAAAGTACAAAGAAGTGAAACTTCTAAGAAAGTTTATACAGTATACAGAAATATGCCACCTTGTAGATTAATAAAAGTACATTAAACATTAAGCAGACTTCTGCCTTAATGAAGTTATATTATATTTATGCATTCACTTTAATATTCAAGCCAAGTCATACTCAAAATACAATTCTGATGAGAAAATACAAATTATCAAAATCCCTTTAGATCAAGGAACGATAATGTAAACTGGGAATTTTAGTTGGTTGAAGCAGCCAATCAATCAATATATATATACATATAGTACACACTGTACATACTTCACAAGATACATTCTATTATATCTATTTTAGTTTTTTAAAGCCTCTTTAGATTTTCAAAAACATCTATGCAGTTTTGTGAAAAAACATAAATGCTGTTTGGATTTTTAATACTACTGCCACTGAATGTAATCAGAGCTCCATGTGGGTCCTATTAATATAAAAGAGGAGTTTGAGTAAACAAACACGATCAGAGCTTGGTACCTACTGCATTTGTTTCATAAACAAAGTAATTCATTTCCTTAGAAATGGAAGTACAGTACGATCTTAATTTGCAATAACTATAACACAACCAAATACTTTTTGTAATTTTTAATCAGTCTCTCATAGTGCTCTGCAGGTAATTCGGCCCATTCTTCCATGGCAAAGTGCTTCAATTCAGTTTCTGGCATTAACTGCTTGTTTTAGGTTCTGCAACATTTTGATGACATTTAGGACTCTGGCTTAGCCAATCCAAACTACTGCATTTTCTTCTCATCCATTTTCCTGCAGACTTACTAGGTTTGAGTCACTATCTTGCTGCAGAATCCACTTATGTTTGAGTTTCAAATTATGGACAGAGTGAGTGAATTCTTGTCAAGAATTTTCCAATATTGCAGAAGCAAAATGTACGCTTTTTTCAACAATCCTACAAATAACAGAAAAATCCATTACATTTCATATAGTCTAGATGAGAAAGTTTACATCAATTTGACCTTTACAATATCCACAGAGATTCTAAGCAAATAATATAATTTTTTGCAAATGTGTTACTTATATATTTAACGTATTAACGCATCTCCCTTCAGTTAGTCCAGTAAATCAAGCTTTTATTGCAACTTGGAAGTGCTAAATCACAAAACTGAGCCAGAAATACCACCAGATGATATAACTGGGGAGCACACTTAGGAGAAAGGCAAGAGCAAACAGCTACAATGTAAAGCAGATTGGGTAACTGGGATTTTCACATTTTTGCCTGGTTTTTAGGGTGAATAACACTGAGAGTATTTTATTTTTCAAAAACTGTATTATATTAAGCCTATTTGGAAACTTATATTGCAATTTTTCTGTATTGTGATCTCAAAATTGTAGGAATCCATGCCTCTGATTTTCAATCAAAAGGCAAATTATAATAAAAATACTTAAAGTCTTCAAATTGTGTACTTCTTAGGTCAGGGGTGTCCAACCTTGGCAACTTTAAGATGTGTGGACTTCAACTCCCAGATGTCCACATATCTTAAAGTTGCCAAGGCTGGACATCATGTCTTAGTTAATGCGTGAACATGATTTACAAGATTGGCATACTATTCAACATTTTGAAAGACAAAATGTTTTTATAAATATAAATAAAACATGACATTACTGTGTGCTCCTATTTGTTGTTCAGTCGCGCAGTCGTGTCCGACTCTTCGCGACCCCATGGACTGCATTACGCCAGGCCCCCCTGTCTT
>JANHZU010004325.1:48067-58332 GCA_032468055.1 Acrochordus granulatus
AGAGTATCTAAAGAGCCTCTTGATGAGGGTGAAAGAGGAGGGTGCAAAAGCTGGCTGGAAACTCAACATTAAAAAATCATGACAATTGGTCCCATCACTTCCTGGCAAATAGAAGTGGAAGAAATGGAAGAAGTGACAAAGATCTTGGGCTCCAACATCATTGCAAATGGTGACTGCAGCCATAAAATTAAAAGACACTTGTTCCTTGGGAGGAAAGCTATGGCAAACCTAGACAGCATTTTAAAAAGCAGGGACATCACCTTGCTGATAAAGGTTCGTATAGTCAAGGGTATGATTTTTCCAGTAGTAATATGGCTATGAAAGTTGGACCATAAGGAAAGCTCAGCGCCGAAGAATTGATTCCTTCAAATTGTGCTGGAGAAGAATTCTTTACTTGTCAAGTGATACAAAAATTGAAAATAAAGAAATAATCTGTTACTTCAAATCAATTCCAACAAGAAGGGGACATGTGAAAAGAATGCACCATTTCTGGAAAAAAACAACATCCATAATCAGAAATAACAGAACAGAGGCTAACAGATCAACGTCAATTTATAATATGAAATATTCACAGCAGCAGAGTTGGAAGAACTGCAAACGTCTACTGAGGGCAAAGTAAAGAAGAAGAATAGTATGAATACATCAGAGGAGTGAAGAAGAACTTAAATTGTAAACTCAATGGTGGAAATACCATCAAGAAGATTTAACACCTGGGCAATTCCAATGATGAAATACACAGTTGGAATAGTGAACTGGGCTTAAGCTAAAGTAGAAGCTCTGGATAGGAAGCCCAGAAAAATAATGACAATGAAACAACCCCTTTATCTGCAGTGGCATTCATAGACTCTACTTACCAAGGAAAATTTGTAAGCATGGAATATTGCAAGTACACCAGACAACTGAAGAAGACAAAAGGGCATACGAAGAATATCTGAAGGACAGCGAAGAAGATGCACTGAAGCTAATACACCATGAAGCTTAGTGAATACCAAAGAGATCAAACTGGCCTACAGAAAAACTAAATGAAGAATAGAAAAGAAATATGGCAAGGCAAAGCATTACATAAGCAGTACAATAAAAAACTAGCAGGCAAAGCAGATAATAAGAAGACCTGGCACCGGCTAAGAGCAGGAAAATTTAAGAAAGAGATTAAGGTTAATTCTAGCTGCACAAGACCAAGCCTTAAGAACAAATGCATACAAAGCTAGAATTGAGAAGACAGCAACAAGTGGCAAGAAACAGCAGACCACCTAGTTAGTTGCTGTAAAAAGTTCACACAGATTGACTACAAGCATCAATCTGACAAAGTAGCTACAATGGTGTATTGGAAGATCTGCAAGAAATACCATATGCATGTAAGCAAGAACCATAAAATAGAGAAAATAGTAGAAAATGAAGAAGTTTAAGTGCTCTCAGACTGTAGAATTCAAACAGATAGGCACCTGCCAAATAACACTTCAGACTTAACAACTGTCAATAAGACAAAAAATCTTGATAATGGACGTTGCAATACCAGGAGACAGTAGAATAGAACAGACAACTGGAGAAAATCAGAAAATACAAAGACTTGCAAGAACGAACCTGAATTAGAACAACTGTGTCAAAGAAAGCAAAGATAGTACTAATAGTAATAGATGCCTTGGGAACAATTCTAAAACAGCACCACTTGAATGCCATCAGCATTGATAAAATCACCATCGGTCACTTGCAAAAGGCAACTTTACTTGGAACAGCTTACATCCTGTGATTATACCTTTAATATCATCAAAAAACATCTACCTATCACAAGTCCTTCGGAAGGACTCAATTGATGGATAAAAATGCCAAATTCACTCTAAACATCTGTATGCCTGTGCAACCAACAATAATAATAACTTTTAAATTTATATGCTGCCTGACTCCCAGTGACTCTGGGCAGCATGTTTGGGATAACAAATGTATTACACTTAAATATCCTTTCAGTTTTTTCCCAAAATAGATGCTTCAACTCAATTCTACTGGAGTGGGAATCATGTTATCAGATTCTGCCAGATGTTTGCAGGGCTTGTCAGATGAACAAAAGAGCTCTGACTGTGGTCAGACTTTCTCTAATCCTTTAGTGATGATAGCAAAGGTTGTTTTCTTCTTTGCCATTAATTAGAAGAACTTTTTATGCCCTGAAGTCCAACATCATCAACAATAAAATACTGTAACAATTTTGAAAATTGAGATGTGGCAACTGCCATGCCAAGATTTGCAGAAACAGTCATAGGCTGACTCCACAGCGATTCTAGAATAAATGGAGTGCCATGTTCCCACAGGCAGAAACATAGGACTCCGTCCATCTGGCTGTTGCATTCTCTGGAATATTGCCTTAATTCTCCAACAAGGTCACAATATGTGTCCATTCTGAAGTTAATTTTAATGTCCAATAAATCATTCAGTAACCTAAAGGTGACCTCCCTATAGGTGTCTGACAGAGAGAGAGATTTCTCATGAGCAACTCATTACTTTTTTTATTAATACCAATGCAGACACTTTTTCCATCTTGATTCAAAGAGTTTTTCTGAAGCACATTTTCAACTGTTTCTGAAAGCAGTGAGACAAAAGTGGAAATTTTATCATCAGGATAAATTTACATAACACATGAAAGACTAAGAGATGTCTGTAAAGAAGCCATACTTTCATGAATTTTGGATATGATTGCTTGTTATAGCTTTGTCATATGAATTCATATTTCTGGGTATATTTTTTTCAAAAGTCATTAACAACAAGCTGTTTAGATGCTAGAACAATGCTGTAACTGAAATGCCATATAAATGCAGCCATTGTTGGAAATCATTTATAATTTTCTCTCAGTCTTTTGTCGCATATAATCTTTGATTATAGATGGGGAACGGTGCACAACATAAATTCTGAAGACAAAATCATAGTTTCCAGAGCGAAGCTTCTCAACCATAGCATTATACTAATTTATTATAATTTCCATATGTGAGATCAGGTGGATAAGTATCAGACAGGGTATTCCTAGCAGTAGGCACCAAGACTGTGACATTTGCTTGTATTTCCTCTTTGTCTACCTTTATATGGATAGTAACAAACTGTTTATTCTAATCTACTCTTAATGTGGTATCAGATGAATACTGAACCTGTTGGCCCAATCATATCTTTGTTGAAAAGCAAAAGATTAATGGCTCAGCATTGGCAGTCAATTATTGAAATATGAGAGTTACCATATTCCTCTGAGAAAAGAACATTAGAGTAAAAAGAGGGCTGTTATTTGCCACTCTTTAAAACTTTTTATATCCTTTATCCTCTAAGCTCAAAATGGCATACACTGTATTTCCTTCTCTAATTCTTCCCCAGAACAAGAGTTCTTAGAAAGTATATTTGTCTTAGAGCATGACTGAGAATGCACAGCATACTTACCTTGGTTGATGAATTAAGCCATGGTACATTATGGTTAAGCAGCCCAAAACACATTCTTCCTGGCAATCAACCCTATGTGAGAAATAGTACCAGATAAAACACTCAGGGAAAAAAAACAACACTCTAATCAAAGAACTATCAAGGAAGAAACTATACCTTCCAAAATTGGCAGGGCAAGCTACTACATATAAGCACCCAACAAGCTTTATTCTCCCATGTATTAATGAAGTTAATCTGGTAGTAAAATATCTGCAGCAAAACAGCCAAGCTCAGAGAACACCAAGAACCTAACACTTCAACCCTGACCTCCATATATTCTCTACTATTGGAGCTACATATGGGTGTCAAATACTTCCAAAGGCAGGAAAGGAATTTGCATGTAGGCAGACTTCCACTAAGGAATACAAGACACAGAAAAAGCGAAGTCCTGAAGGACAAAGAATCCTATAACTCTATAAACACCAACCCTATATAGAAAGTGGACATCTGAAACAAGAAAACACTAAACCATCTAGCCAAGAAAGAAGAAACCAGAAAAAAGAACAATGGCAGACAGAATGCTATGGATTTGTCCTCCCAAGATTCCTTTTTTAAATAATTTTATTAAACTTATCAAAAAATACAAATGATTGGAAGATGGGAAAGGGAAAAGAGGGGAGAAAGAAGAGTAGAATAAAGGGGGAAAAGAAAAAAAAGCATTGACTTCTGACTTTTCAGCTTGTAGAGTAAAATAGTAACACTACAGCCTCAACTTTTTACTTTTGCATACCTAATATATATGAGCCATTTCTATAACAACAAATTTATTTAATCAGCAAAACTCAAAGTCATTTTTTTCTGTCTCAAGCATAAAATCCAGAAGTGATTTCCAAGTAGAAACCAAGTTGGATGTATTCTTTTATTTGATTGAAACAGTTATTTTATTTTGGCCATCTCTGCTAGTTCCATCAGTTTTTCCAGCCATTCTTCCATTGCGGGAATTAAAGTATCTTTCCATTTTTATGCATAAAGCATTCTTGCTGCTGTCAACATGTATAATAATGAAGTTCCAGATTTTTTTTCAGGTTCTTTGTCCATTAAACCTAAAGGAAAAGTCTGTGGTTTGATTTTTTTAATTTTCTTTGAGAATCTTCTATATTACAATACTTCCCCCAATATTTCTTTGCTTTATCACAACTAAAAAGTTCCTTCTTTAAATTTCCAGCATACATCTGAAATGCCTTTATACATCTCTGACAATTTATTGGGTACATTATGTTATAGAAATTCTCTTTTAAATTATAACTTAATGTAAATTTTAAACCCACTTTTTGCCATTGTTAAAAGCTTTATATTATACCCACATTTATTTGCCCATTGAATCATACAATGCTTCAACAAACCAGAAAAAAGAAAAATGACAGATAGAATGAGTTATTTATCAAATTTAGGTACTACTTCATTTTACTCTCAGAGAGAAATACATCACCGAGTGGGTAAATATTTAGCTTTATTGGCCATTTTATTGTTTAACATGTTTTTAAAAATTATTTTGTTACTTTTATGTTATAAAATTATATAAGTATTTATTTTTTTTGGCACATAGTTTGTGTTGGGTGGCCATATAAATGCATAAATAAACTGCAAGTGAGTCATATGAATGCCAGCTACATGAGATTACTTTCCTGCGATGGCGTCTCTGCTTGCAGTCTATTGCTTATTTTTTAATAAAATGTATTACCCACCTTTCATTACAATTATGATGGTTCTAAAGCAAGGTATAAATAAAATAAAATTACATCATTTTCAAACATAGCATTATAACTGTTTAAAATTAAATGTTAATCTTATTTAGAGGTAAAAGCAAAACATATATCACACTAAAATATGGTTTGCTTAATAATGTATTCCTGAATTCATTTAGGCATACTGGGGTTTGTATTTGAGTCGGTGTAAGCAGAGCCACCAGTATTTATCATGCTGCTGCAAATGGTTTCATCTTTGGTTTTCTCCTCCTCGAACCAAAGACAAAAACAGAGGAACAGATACCACTCTGTCTCCTCCACCACTGATTAACTGTCAGGTTGACTTTAAAAACGCAGATGCAAAACCAAACCAAACAAAAAAAAAGTGATCGGTTCCTTGTTGTCAAGTTTGACCTTGGAAAATCTGATACCTGCCTTTCTAACTAGTATTTACTTCTCTAAAGGGGTTGTGCTTTTTTCATATATTTGAAACCGAACAATAACAAAAACAAAGGCAGGGCGGTGGGGAAGATACAGTAACACCCAGTTAAAAACTCAGCAGAAGAGGAATTCATCACCAGCACAGTGAAAAACAAGGAACAGAACTTAGTTCCTGGCAGATGGTTCTCAAGAGGAGGAACCTTGTGTGCCCACACCTCTGTTTTTAATACTTTGAATACTTTACCCACAAAGGGAAGGGCTCTTGCTCAGTAATAAAACAGAGGCTTTGCATGCAGAAAGTCCCAAGTCCAGCCCTTGGTATTCCACTTCTATGATTTTTAAGGATCAGAATAGAGGATCAAGTTATAAAAATTGGAGCAAACAATGAGGTAACACAGAGAAGATGAGTTCACCACCTTTGGTTTTAGTTAGTCTTAGGTACAAAGCCAGACCTTGTGCCTTAGTCAACATATCATGACTTAGCTTTATGTACCTACGAAGCCAGTTGCTGCATTTGCACACTATGGTTAACAAGAGGGGATGCCCTGCAATTTTTAGCATCAGTGAGGCAACAGTAATCTACCACTACTTTTAAACCAAACGTGAAAAAAATAGCCTAAAATCTTTAGCCATTTTTGGCCTCATCACATAATTCCTGTGATCCTTGGAGACCACATACTTTTTTAAATGGATCTCTCCAAGATTAGCCAAACCTATTCTATGATAATTATCTGTGACATCTTGGTGGACACCAATTGTGCCACATTCTGTTGGTCCCTAAGTGTTGAATGCTGCTATTTGAGATTGGCTTGTACTATGGGCAAACTAGGGCTCCTGCTGATGTGCATTCCAGCATCTTGCCCAACAGTAGCCTTTCTTGAGCTCTTGGATCTTATTGCTAGGCTCATGGAAGAATCCCGATAATATTGTAGGACTTCAACTTCCAAGTCATGTTGATGGGGTCATATACAGATTAGATCTTCATAGCCTCCATGGCAAACAGGCTGCCTTGGTTCTGCTCACATTGGTGGTCACATGCAGACCTAAATTTAAACTTGGAGCAAACAGCACATACACTGAATATAAGAATATTGTCACCAGTCCTCTGCCATAATCAGGTCACTATCTATTCAAGATCTCCCTGACTACTCTACAGCGTTTGTGTGAAGCTGATAGGAGAGGTCATCTAGGGTGAGATATCATCCATATGTTCAGGACACTCCACTGTACTTTGTTACCCCAAGAGATGATGGAGATGTTGTGGAAGTCTGGATGTGATGAGGCTCTTGAAGGCCAGAAACAAGATCAAATAAATATCAGCGAAACAGTGCAACTGTTTGTCTAGATATACTATGACTCTGAGATGATCTGTGTTAACTCTGGATGGGATTACTATCTTGTTGAAGGAGTTAATCTGTAATTGACAGTCCTCTTGTATTCACAGTTCCTGCTTGACAAGCTGGAAGATGCCATGATGGAGGGGCTTTTGCCCAGCCAAGGCTGTTGAAGCAGCTGCATGTAGATTGTAGTAATCTATTAAACGTTTGTAGAGTATTTTCTGGCATATTCCTCTGCATTATATTGCCAAAGAAAGTTTTTCCCAACAAGGTGCCCCGCAGATGCATTGGGCTGTAATTTTCATTATCCCCAGCCAGCATGATTAAGCCAACTGAATTCAATGAAATAGACATCTGTCAATTGCTTTGTAAATATACACAGTCACCTTGAAGACTAAAAGATGGAAAGGCAGAGGAGAAATATTGTAAAAATATGTCAGAAATAATTTTCTTCAAAATTCTGATAATAGGAAAGAAACTGGATTGTGGAAGAAAGGTTTGTGAGGAAGTTAACATAAAAGAAAAAGATCTAAAGTCTACTGCTTGATTTTCTTGCCATACAAATTCATCAGTCTCCTACTCATTCAATCCTATATCTATTTAGTCAGAAAGAAGTAATTATATTCAACATATTTATGCATAAAACATTGAGGCTGCAATCTAAAAATAGGAAACTAAATGTTCTAAAGCTTGTCTTCCATGCAACCATTCTGCAACCAAGAGACCCAAAAGAACTGTGATGACTAAGCTACCAATTACAGATATGATGCAACTATAAACATTCCTCTAGTGAGTACCTTGGACATTTTGAGTTAGAATCATGGGTACCATCCCAAAAACACTTTGAGTGTATATATATGTGTGGATATAGTTAAACCACAACATTTTCACAGAGAGGCAAACTGGTGGATAAAGCATTTGGAAATTATGCCTAAGACATCACATCAAACCCTTAGGGAAGTAGAATATAGCTGAGCAGTTCTAAGTGAATGTTGGAGGAAAATATTCCAAAGTATAACTGCCAGCAAAAAAAGGACCTAACCCTTATGGTTAATGCTGAGCATCTATTATGATATAGGTTAATTATGAATAAAGACAACTTTTACAGATAGGAATGGATACCTTAATCTGATTTTAGTATTTGAGGATTACATTAGAAGTATTGTGAGAAGTAACATAATCTTGGGACAGAAATTATCTGAACAGTGCAAAAGAGGAGCTGTGGCTTTCAAAAAAAACATAAAATAGTTGCAGAAAACCTACAGATCTAAAGATTTCTATTTAAGGCCTTATTTCATTTAAAAAAATAAAAAGCCCATTATTGAAAATGCAGTTTGCTGCTAAATGTTGGCAGTTCAACCTTAAGATATAAAATGGGCTGTATGCAGCCTACCAGTTGGCTATCCCTATAAAAAATGAAAAGTGACCCCTGGGAGGTCAAGGAAATACATTAATTCTCTGGTCCCACCCACTGTTTCTCTTTTGCTTTGGCATAGGTGGGCATATGATGAAATAGGGGTGGAGTTTCATCAAAATTGGCACAGCCCTGCCTTCCCAATTTTGACAAAAGTGCTGGGTCTTGCAGATGCCTCTGCTCTAGGATTACATGAATCCTTTGATGGAACAGCTGGGTCAGTTGCATACACAACAGTGGCTTACATTACCATGACTTTGCAGTACCTCTAAATGGAAATGTTCTTCCTCAGTATGTTTGCAGAAGGTCCTGCTCTGAAAAACATAAATTACAGCTGTAGATCTACACATGATACAGAATTAGAGGTAAGCACCTGGAGCAGCAGCGTGGTCTAAAGGTTTAAATATTACGATTAGAATGTTACAATTTCATATTTCTCTCCTAAAATAGCAACATATTCCTGGAATTTAAAAAAATAGCATTTCTGGGGGACAGACGCAAATTTTCTAACAACAAGGAATTCTCTTCTCCAAAAAGTTTATCAAAGTCACAATAGCTCAGTTGTTGTCTCAAGAAACTGGTGATTCCAGACTGATAGAAAAGCAGGGGCTTTAAATGTGTGGTTTATTTATTTTATATTCCTCCTTTCTTATTTTTATAAACAACTCAAGGCAGCAAAAATATCTAATACTCCTTCCTTTTCCTATTTTCCCTACAACAACCACCCTGTGAGGTGAGTTGGGCTGAGAGCAAGTGACTGGCTCAAAGTCACCCAGCTGGCTTTCATGCCTAAGGTGAGACTAGATCTCATCTTTTCCTGGTGTCTGGCCTGATGCCTTAATCATTAGATCAAACTGAGTAGAGCAGGGTTTTTCTAAATGTGTTTGGGGAGACTCTACTGTTCCATGAGTGCTTGATGGCATTCTATGAAAGAAAGACTAAAGATCCCCCAACTAAAAAAAAAGTTAACATAACTTAAAACGAAAGAAACACAATTGAGGGGATCACCTCAAGTTAAAACTGTGACAAGTAATTACCCTTATCACTCAAACCTAGAGAGATTAATTCTTTGTTTCAGCTTGAGACAGTAATAGCTTAGAACTGTTCTGCAAAAATAAAGCTGCTGCTTCTGCTGCACACACTCTAGTGACTTTTTGTGCACACTCACCCAATATGTAAGTTAAAAATTATGCTTTAACAGCATATAGGCATCTCTCTCTCTCTCTCTCTGAACTGGATTCTTAAAAAGACCTCTTCTGAAGCCAATGACTGGCCATACTCAGATTATACAGTAAACACTTACTGCCACATGTCAGCAGTACGATTGCTGATGCGGACTCCAGTTCAGTGCCTTTAACCACTATACAAATTGGATTTCATATTCAACCTATGTGCTGAATACGTAAGGTTTACCATCGTAAACCTCCGATTATGAGACTAATCCATTCCGGAAGACTGCTCTTAGTCCGAAATGCTCTTAAACCAAAAAGAAGTTTCCCATAGGAAAAAGTAGAAAGTCAGATGATCTGTTCCACGCTCCCAAAAATATTCACAAAAAAATCATTTTCAATGGAATTTGATGTAGAATTGATTGTGCTTAACATCTGAAACAAGTATCAATGATTAACCCACGATATAAAGCAGAAATAGAACAAACCAACCAGCACTTAAGGATCTGCTGTGAGGCAGGTTCTGGCCTCGGCTGCTGTTAGGCTGACTGCTGGCTCGGAGGATCTGCTGCTGGCGTTGCTGCGGCAAAATGGCCTTTTCCCTCAGCAACGTCTTTCCTGGGCAGTTTGGAAATATTTCTTAACCTGCCTCTGTGCTATGAGGGGAGAAGAGATGGGCAGCAGGGGACGGGCTTGATGGTGCCAGGCGATGAGGGTGTGTGTGTTTTGAAAACAGTCCCAGCTGGCATGAGGGAGAGAGGGAGGAGAGGA
This sequence comes from Acrochordus granulatus, assembly GCA_032468055.1. NCBI lineage: Eukaryota > Metazoa > Chordata > Lepidosauria > Squamata > Acrochordidae > Acrochordus > Acrochordus granulatus. The sequence continues at coordinate 58,332 of JANHZU010004325.1, forward strand.
C
>JANHZU010004325.1:66599-79175 GCA_032468055.1 Acrochordus granulatus
AGGCTTCGCGGGGCGGGGGCGGGGCGGGGAGAGGCCTTTCGGCTCCCCGGCGGAGATCCCGCCCGCCGCCCGGAGGCTTCGGCGTTTGCCGGAGGCGTTCGGCTGCCCTGTGCTCCGCTGGCTCCGAGCACAAAGGGGCGCTTCGGGGCGCCTCCCCGAAGTTAGGCGAAGTGGCCGTGCGCGGGCGCGCGTCGCTGCTACTTCGGAGCGTGTGAGAGCGGTCGTGGGGAAGAGCATCCTCGGGCGGCGCGCCTTCTAAAATGGGGGAGAGGGAGAAGAGTGCTCCTAAAAAGTTTGCAAACTGCGAGTCCCGAACTTTGTTTTTCGCTCTTCCGCGCACCTCTCCGAAGGTCAAGCTGTGGGTCCTCCATTAAGAGTAACCAGCAACAAGGTTGTTATTCAAACAACTTTCCTGGGGTGGCGTGGAAAGGAGGAGAGAGGCGGTGGCGGCAGGGTTTAGAATGAGGGAAGGACTCGGTTTAAGTTTGAGATGTAATAGATGGCTATAAATGGGGGGAGTTGTTGCTGGAACTTTAAAAGGCAGCAAGCTGTGGTTGGCTGCTAGCTAGATTTGAAGTAACATATGGCATTAAAAGGGGCACAGCTGGAGGTAGCATTTCCATCGCAGTGAAGTCAGAGCAGCTGACTCTCCAGCTTGCGGTGTAATTAGCAAACGGAGCACTCCTCCCATCCCTCTCCTCCCTCCCAGTCGTTGTTTACTTTCTTTTTTACCACTCTCCCCCCTCGTTTTTCACGCTCTTCCTCTCGCACACACACTCACACACAGGCAAGCATTCTTCCACTACTGGCTAGTGAGAGCCTCTTCCCAAACATTTGGGTGATGGGGGGAGGGGAGAACTGAAGCAAAAAGCTTAGGCTGTTCTAAAACTTTTTGGGGGCATTAATTTTCTTCTCTATGAACCCTTAATTCTGTGTTCCCTGACTCTTCAAGGTAAGGTCCCTAAGATTCTATGCCCTCCTTAGAGGAGCCTTAATTACAGGTAGTTCAGGAAATGCAAAATACTTGCGGGGGGGGGGAAGCTGGGTGTTTTTAAAATGTGTTTTTGCTTATAATAATTTTCAGAGTTACATCTTTTATTTTGAAATATGCCTAGATATGTAACTCTGCTTTCTGTTTCGAAGGGCAAGTGATGGTTTTAAAAGAACAAAGCCAGTGTGGTTGTGTTCTTTGATTAATGACATTTTTATGTATGTGGGGGGCTACAAAATGCATTTTTTAAAAATCAAGTAGTTATGATCCCTTAGAGTTAAGACTTCCAGGAATGCATAAAACTGTAGTCAATCTCTGCCCCCCCCCCTTTAAAGTCTTGAGTGGCAAAGGTTGGAGGCGTTACTTCCTAAGAAGCTATGGTTTACTTAAGAGTCAAGTTTTTCCTGTTTTTCAAGCAGGTACTCTGATGTGGGGAGGCATTTTTGAAAATAAAAAAAATTGCAATCAGTTACCAGGTGAACTGTTATCCCCAAGGTTCCAGTTATCCCCTCCCCAGCCAGTCTGTTTGTTTATTAATAGCTGGTTTGAAGCCCTGTGGTTTAGGGTAGCATTCAAGTTTTTCCTGTTTTGAACAGGTTATGAAGGAAGAATGGAGTTCCCAGACCATAGCCGGCAGTTACTGCAGTGTCTGAGTCAGCAGCGTCACCAGGGCTTCCTGTGTGACTGTACTGTTTTAGTTGGAGACGCTCAGTTCCGAGCCCACAGAGCTGTTCTCGCTTCTTGCAGCATGTACTTCCATCTTTTCTACAGGGACCAGCTAGACAAAAGGGACATTGTGCATCTGAACAGTGACATTGTGACAGCCCCAGCCTTTGGCTTGCTGCTTGAATTCATGTACGAAGGCAAGCTGGAGTTCAACAGCCTCCCGGTTGAAGATGTGTTGGCTGCAGCCAGCTACCTTCACATGTACGACATTGTGAAAGTCTGCAAGGGCAGGCTGAAAGATAAGGAGTTGTGCGGGGATGAGAAGATGAATGGCAGCGGGATCCTTTTGGGAAAAGACATGCGGGACCTTGATGAAGGAGTGCCCTTGGGGCGTGAGCTCAGCCCAGGGAATAAACAAAAATTAATTGCTGCAGAATATGAAAGAGCTGCTGGAAAAGAAAAGGACAATGGTTATCTGGGCTGGTCCTCTGATCTTGTAAGTATGAATTCTACATTAGCAGAAGCAGAATTGGACACCGTGGCAGCTGAGAAAACAAGAGCTAATGTCTGTAGTTCAGTGGGACCTTTGTCCCAAAGATCTCTTAACCACTCCTTGGCTTCATCTGGCACAGAATGTGCTTTAGACCTGTCTTTTAAGTCTGTGGCTGGGAAAGATGCCTTTCACCCCTCCTATGTCTTTGGACAGCTGGCTTCCAATGGCCAGCAGCAGAGTAGCAAGCCGTTGATTAAGGATGAGCCAGAGTCTTTGTCAGATGGAGAAGATGTTGAGGCCAGGTGCCTAGAAAATCAGCATTTGGGGAATTCTGCCAAGAGCCTGATAACAGGATTGGGAAACATGTTTTCAGGGAATGGCAGTTCCCAGGAGCCAGAGGAAGACTTAGATCATGAGCGGGAGGTGAGTGAAGATGACATGGATTCCTCTGACATTCCGTCCTTGGGGGTCTTGGTGCCTCCAGGTCATATCTGCATTTGCCCGCTCTGCACCAAAGTCTTTCCTAGCCCACATATCCTCCAGCTGCATCTCAGCTCTCATTTTCGCGATAAGGATGTTTCAAGAATCAGGCTTTCTCCAGATGGTTCGGTGCCTACTTGCACGCTTTGTGGCAAGACTTTTTCCTGTATGTACACCTTGAAAAGACATGAGAGGACTCACTCGGGTGAGAAACCATACACCTGTGGTCAGTGTGGGAAGAGCTTTCAGTATTCTCACAACCTGAGCCGCCATGCAGTTGTGCACACAAGGGAGAAGCCCCATGGCTGCAAGTGGTGTGAGAGACGATTCACTCAGTCAGGCGATTTATACAGACACATCCGTAAATTTCACTGTGGCCTTGTAAAGTCACTGGTGGTTTGAGAGAAGTTGCCAAAAGGCATCATTTACTGGACTTTTTTACTATGTTGATTCACTTTGGGCAAATCATATGGTGGGTTGGGAGAATGTAATTCTATATTTCTTAGAGGGAAGGGTGGCATTGGGCACTCTCCTTATCTCTGCCTGCTGTAGGCCTGCAGTTACCTTTAATATTCTGTTTATTTTTGAATAACAAGCTGAATTTTGATCTGAATTCTTGGAGAGAAGCTGATTTAATCTCTGGTTTACTCTAGTATGCTTCTGACTTGGTGGATGTGCTCTTGCTAAGTTGGAAATATAGTGAAGAAAATAGAAACTTTGATCAAAACTGCTCCTTGGGTGAGATCTGCTAGATTGCCTGCATAACAGCTCCTCCCTTCCTTCCAGTTTAGCACTCATACCTGCAGTGCAGATGCTTCAAGTAGCAATTTCAGAGTTCTAATGGCCCTAATTCCTTTTCTGCTTTGGATGTAGCTTTTTTAAGTCAGTGTTTTAATATGTTTCAGACAAGAATTCAAAGGGGTTGAGGTGGGGATAGACTTTTTATTTATGAAGTGAGTCTGAGAATGCGTCTGCCTCATGGGGATTGTCTAGGATTCTTATGATAATTTTTACTATAATTTGAAGAGATCTTGAAATCAATGTGGGCTGGGGCTGAAATTTCCCCTTACTTTTGTCAGCAGGTAATAGTTTTGTTCTTTTGAAACTCTTCCTGCCAAAACAGTCTCACTTGTGCTGCTATTCTTTTGCCTTTGCCAATACTTTGGAATTTGTCTCTCAGTTTACAGTTTCTTATGAACTGTAATGAAATACTCGTTCTCTACTTTTGTCTGTATTCTTGCAAGTTTGATGCATTGGTGGCCCTGGTTGTGGGTCTTTTCTTCCTTCTTGGCCATCATATGTAGAACTTCGGATGTGAACTTTGGTTTTTGTATATGGAAGCCAAAGTGCCATTCCCCTGTGAATTACTGCTGTGAAATGGATCAGAGGGATGGAATGAAAGCAGCTTACCTGTGGATACTTGGATTCATGCTGAAGGAAGAGTAGAAAAGAATGTTTCAAGATGAATCTTGAAACAGTGTGGGAGAGAATCAAGATGCAGGCATTAAAATCTCAGTACCACATGTTCATACTTACTAATGTAGTCATCTAGTTTTGCTTCTAACAAAAGCACTTTTTTCTGCAAGTATATAACTGATGGGAGAAAAATTAGACCTTGAGAAATAAAATTTTTGTTGCCCACTGGGACTATTCAGTCATTAATTCCCAAAATATCCCTTCCTCCTTTAACTTATTTGACAGGCATGGTGTTTAGGATTTAGGGGGGATTTCACACTCAACATGGTACTGCAGTGGTAGAAACACACTGTAATAGCCTTTGTAGTGTTCTGTTGAGAAATTTTTTTATTTGGTCTTAGATGGTCCTTTGACTTGTCATTAGGAGGTGGTGATGCCTAGGTTGACTTCTGTATGTCAGAGTTCTGCTAAAAGTGCAAGATCAGACTACACTATTTCCCCCCCAGTGGCCAGCTGAATAATTCAAGTTGAGCCTCACAGGCCTGGTTATATTTGAGCTTGGCCAGTGAACACATTTCTCCGTGTACTGAAGTATGCATAGTTGCTGGTGTGTCCATCTTTCTTTTCTTACATACACAGATCATTTCTGGATTAAGGATGAATGTTCTTCGTTACACATTCACACACATTTTACTCCCATTAATACCAATTTAGACTTATCTTTAAATTCTGCAAGTTGGTGACTGCTGCAAGAAGTCAATTGATTGGGGGAAGGGCATGCTATTTCTTGAAAACTGTGAAGAGTCAGGCTTTGCCTGACCCTTAAAGAAAGCACATCTGGCTGGAACAGCTGAGGGATGTAGGCTAGGCTTTGCAGAAGAAAAGTGGGTTCAAATGAATGGGGCCTCAAGAAAGTTATGAGAGGATCAGATGAGTAAGTGGAGGTGCCAGATGGCAGTCGCATTACTGCATAATTTCCTTTAGAGGGGAAAAAATACTTTGTTGTAATATGCATATAGCTTTTTTTAAAACTGCTTCAAAAGACCTCTTTTGCGTTTCAAATTTTTGGGGTGTCTGTTAGTCTCCAGAAAGTATAATGCTGATTCCTGGCACTGAAGATTATTAGTGTAACAAACATTCTTAATTCACCCTTAATTGTGAAATCCAAAATCATATAAGTGCTTTCTTTGTTCTAGCTACATATAAATGCAAAACCTGTTCCCTAGGATTTTTGGAATAACTCTGGAGTTATTCCAAAGGACTGCAAGGAGAGCAGAACTATTATTTTGAAAACAGATCTGCCAGCAAAGAAGCTCACAATTTCACTTTGAAGTCCCCCAAATGGCTTTGTGTTCTTACCAATACATCAGTCATTTTCATGGATCAAATCTTGTAAAATGCTACTGATTTATAGATGGGGAGTGCTTGATGTTGGTTTGCATGATTAACTTCTTACAGGTAAAACATGACCATATGCTTTTGGGCTGTGTGAAATTTGGGAGGGATTAAAATATTGAAATGCAGTACCTTTGGAACAAATTTGGAATATTCACTTATTTCTACCTAATTCCAGTATTGCCTGTCATGTGATTAAATATGCCTTCTGATATCCACCAAGTATATTTTTACATACATGAAATACTTATAAAAATAGTATAACTGACTAGATTTCTGAGAAATTGATATTTAATGAATAATAGAGAAGGATTGCCAAAACAAATTTACAGTCATTTTGGATGCGCTGAAATGATTTTTCTGAAAAGGCAAATAATATTAATGCTGCAGAAGAAAATATAGTCCAGTGCTTCCCTTTGATTATTAGAATTCCCAAAAAGGGAAGCTGGATATGTTGCCGCAGAGGACTGTTAATGTGTTCAGCCAAAATTATAATTGTGGGTTGTTGTTGGATTTTTTAAAAAAATAATATATCCCACTGCTGAAAAGACATGTAAACAATAACATTTCTTCATCTCCAGGGTTAATGCAAAGCTGTGTCTGTGTTTTAATTTCTTTTCCTTCCTGATTTTATGCATTTTCCCTTTGAGTTACAGCCAGAATATTTAGGAAATAGTGCTATGAGAAAGCATAACTTTAACTACTACATTAACTGCAATATAGATGTTTTGGAGAGAGAGAGATGTTATAAGTGACTCTTTTTTATTTAGATAAAAACTTACATTGCAAGATTCTTTTTTAATTGTTTTAAATTATAATGGCCACAGTGTGTGGAATTTGGCATTTATGGAATGTTTGATTCTATGTAATTGGTGACTGCATAAAAAAAATCTTACTAACAAGGGTAGTGGAGCACCATTTTCCTAAGACATGTGACAACTGAATTGTGTCCTTTCTTCATATCCTTGCCCCACCCCTTGGCTCAAATTGGAAATAGCACTGAACAAAACCTTCAAGTTAAGTTATTTCTTTTCTTTTTAAAATTTAAGTTATATATCTTTATATATATATATATATGTTTTCCTCCTGATGATACTTGATATAGTATTTATTAGATTTTTTTTTTAAATTAAGGAATGCTTGCTGTGGAGCTTTTTCAGAATAACAAGTGTGAAATCTGTGATTTTAATTTTATTTCTGTACATGTTTTACAAAGTGAATGTGTGAACATATGAACCAGTGCGCAGAATGTAGTGCTCTTTTTATGCTGATCCCACGCTGGATGGAATGGCGGAAGTATTCCCATCCCAACATGGAGTTCTGATTGTTTGCAAGAGCTCTCCTGAATCGTGGTCCTGCAAACCGAGAAGCTTTTATCCCAGGGATAGTGAAAGGGGCACTACAAGCAAGGACTTACAAACCTAGGTCTCTGAACTGGGGCTGTTGTTTGCCTCTTCTCTTGGTACTTGTTGAAGGATTTAAAAAGTGCCATAGGACAACAGTGGGTTGGATTTGAGGGGTGTTTTGTTTTAGGTAAGTTTAATTTTTGGAATAGGCATGGTCTCTGCTGCAGTTAAAAAGAGCAGGTGGGAGATGCATCCAGCTAAGGGATTTATTGAAGTGTTGTCTTTTTATTACTCCTTCCCAAAATTTCTGGGTAAATCACTTCTTTTTTTTAAGATTGCACTTTTATTTAAATATCTTTTTCATTCTTTGGATTTTTTTAAAAAATTGTTGCAATAGTTCTGAGCATGTTTTGTTTGTTTTTTTACATTACTCCACAGAAAATTACTAAGTGCTGTATACTTAGGTTTGTTCCTCAATATACAGCGGCTGCTCTGGTTTGCAGAGAGCATAACTGGAAACTTTGGGATTCCATTTTGATTTTATTCATTGGAGTCAGGATTTTATCTTAATACGGCTTTACTTAAAACACTGAATTTGTCTTCTACTTCAAACCAATACTGTGAAGTTAACGTTTGAAAGAAAAAAACTTATTTTAACTTGCTTTTAATCTTGGTGCAGTTCAGATTCAAATATGTATATTTAAAGACACTAATTTTTGTGGAAGAGTTTTTATAGTGTATAGTATGTAGAAAAATTATTGGATTGAACTATATTTTATTAAAACAAAGTTCTTTCACTGTTTTATAGTGAATTATTACCCTTACCCTCTCATTGTTGGTTCTATGCTGTATTTTAGGCTAGGTTCGACAATCGCATAAAAAGAATGACTTTGACAAACTTTAATGTCTAGTTTCTGTGTGGTTTTGTTCCTTTTTTTAAAGTTTTGTGTCGGTATGTGCTTTTTTAAAAAAGGAAAAAACCTGTGACAATCGTGATTAGAACTGTCTTTACTGAATAAAATACACTAGAGTTATAAATGAAGTCTTTTATTTATTTCAAAATATTTGTTCAGAATGAAACCTTCAAAAAATGATGTTCGTAGAAATAATAACAGAAGATTCAGTATAAGAGATAAGTGGAGGAAAACCAGTTTGACTCTCCAAACTAAGGAAAATGTTGAAGAGATCAGTTTTCAAGATTATTCTGAAAAGGCGACGTATAAATCAAGGCTTACAAAAAAAACCCCCAAACAGTTAATGATGACCTCACAATTCATTAAGAAAGTTAGGCATCTCATGCTTATAAAAGTAATCAGTTTTATCTGCAGAAACACCAGCTAGATTTAAGTAGAACATGGAGATTGAAACTGCTTCTTAAATTTGATCTCAAGTCACTTAGGACTTTAGATGTTAATGATAACAAACTTTTAGCCTCAGGTTTATGAGAAAGGTAAGCCCTTCACACTTATACAGAAGGAAATATGAAATGGTTGTGCAGTATAGCACACACACTTTGGAAAATCTGCCACCAGTCACAGATGTCTCCTTTACCTACCTTATATGATGTACATGCTTACAGATGGTTATGTGAGAAACATTCTAAGAAGTGTAAGTGTCCTTTATTCAGTGTGCAGGTATCAACAATTTTGAACATTGCTATGGCTTGTTAGATGAGCAAATCTCTAATGCCCTGTTTTCATGAACATTTACAGAATGCTTATGAGAAAATTCTCTGCACATATACATGAAAACTTAGATGCTTGTTTAGTTAGTAATAGGGTTTAGCCACATTTGTCAGGATTGGTATAACACTTCTGAGCCATGAACCGTGCTTTACAAATCAACAGCTGAGTCACAGGTTAAGTCAGTCAAGCCATGTTATGATTCACTGTAATGTATGAAAGTGGTCCCCATGTGATAGGGAATTGGGTCACATCCATTGCAGTCACTTGGCTCCTGACATCTTATCTGTGATAAAAAGTCCAAGGAATATGCTCTAGAAAATGATTAAAAGTGGTTTGCAGAGAACAGCAGAATGGATACACATGAAGATGAGAGGGTTAAACTTCATTCACTGCTAATTGTCCTTGGTACTACAGGATCTGCCTTGGGAAAAAAATACCGTGTTCTGTTTTCCATATGACTTGTAATCGAGTCCTTCAAGTGTTCCTGAATTAACAAGGCAGAATAGCTTCCATAGAAAGAAGCTGCAAGAGAGCTAAGAGAAATGAGTATCTTCATGGGTCATGGAATTAATAAACTGTCCATCATTAATAAAATCACCACCACTCCTGGTTTGATTGTTCGAGAAACATAAATAATGGGAAAGGTAAATGAATGGGATAAAGGAAATCACTAGAAAGTGCCTGGGAGAGTCACAGTTGACTGGTTGAAGCGGAGCATTTTCCAAGCAGTCGCCAAGGGTTGGGCATGAGATGATATCTCACTGAAACATAAGATGGAATTCCTTGTAATAGTTCAGTACTGAGGAAAATAGTGCTCTGTAAATACGTGTTTTTCAACTTCTGCAGCTTTAAGATACATGGACTTCAACTCCTGGAATTCTCCAGCCAGCATGTTAGCTGATGTTTGGTTAGCTGCTATTTTCTTGCAATGACATTTTATCCAAAAGGCATCTGTGCTGAGATAAGTATGTCCAGAGCTGAATCTCAAAGTGCTGCCTGAATTGCTTTAAGTTCAGGAAGCATACAAAATGTTTTTGTAACTCAGAATAGCAGGATAGTCTGGCACTTCCCCCAAATCAGAGAACTCTGCCATTTTCAACATTACAGCCAGAAAAAAATGTCCTCATGCTACTGACAAGCTCCTTTCATCCCACATTAAAAATATGTTAACCCTGTTTTAATTGAGATGGAGCCAGTTGGTTTATTTTAATTCTTCCACATCTCACAAATCAGGTTTTATACCACTTCTTCAGCACAGTTGCATACTTCACACATCTGGCACTTGTGTCCTTTCAGAGTGATTTGCCTAGAAAATTAAGATTTGCCAACCTGGTTTCGACAAATAACAAGCCCATTAATATTCTTGGCTATTTATGTGCTTCAAAGTGACAGTTTCTGCAGCATCTCTGTAAGAAAAGGCTGGCACAAGTTATAGGAGGAAGAAAATCTGATGTAGCAGCAGATTCCTAGCCAAAAACAATTTATGCTGGCCAGAACTGACAGCATTTCCAAAGGCTAAGGGGTCATTGGAAAACTGGCATTTAAGCCACCTGCTTGCATTCACACTAAGCCTCCTGCTGTTGCCCTCTGCTGGGTGCCTCCTCCAATGGCTTCCTCTGGTTCATCAGGCAACCTCAATTTGTGACACAAACTGAAGAGTGAGTTCCTTTTCTCCAAGTCTTTCTTCTGTTGATTTTCCGTTCTTTGCAAATGATTGTTAGGCTGTCATATGACAGTTTAGTCTTACTGCACTGCCAAAATGCAGCAAGGTCACAAGTTTGGATGATGATTGGGTTCCTCTGTTTCAGTTTTTCTACCTCTCTAGCAGGTGTTCGAACATTACAGGTTTCACACGTTCATCAAACCATAGTGTGGTGTATTTGATTTAGTGCTAGATGGATGTATGAATACCATAGTTTATTTTTGTTTTAGGATTTAGCATAATGAAATAAGCTCAGCCACTGACTGGCTTCCTGTATTATGCTAAACTTTGTTCTGGTTTGTTTTAGCATGTTCTCTGCACTGAGATAAAAGCCCAGATTATAACAAAGGTATTTTGTCTTGGCTGTAAGTTGCATATCAACTCAGACTGAGCTAACATGGTTAGGGGGACATTAATCCTCTCCCAAAATATACAGAATGTACACGTGGCCACAACACTTATATGCTCCTTCAACAATATCTCAACAACTCCCATGCTCACATCCCAGTAAAGATGCTGAATTAGAAATATGGTGAGAGTGGGAGAATATTCAGCCTACCTTATTTCTACCCAGATCATCATCTTTATGTTGTTCAGTCATGCAGTTGTGTCCAACTCTTCATGATCCACGTCCAACTCTTCATGACCCCATGGACTGCAGCACAGCATGCCTCCTTGTCCTGCACTGCCTCCCAAAATTCACTCAAACCCATGCCCATTACACTGACTATGCTATCTAATCATCTCATCCTCTGCCATTCCCTTCTCCTTTTGTCTTCAATCTTTCCCAGCATCACAGTCTTTTCCAATGAATCCCCTTTGCAGCAGGTGGCCAAGGTATTTGAGTCTCAGCTTCAGTATCTGTCCTTCCAGTGAACAGCCAGGGTTGATTTCCTGTATGATTGACTGGTTTAATCTCCTTGCTGTCCAAGGGACCCTCAAGACTCTTCTCCAGCACCACAATTCAAAGGCATCAATTCTTTGGTGCTCAGCCTTCCTTATGGTCCAACTCTCACAGCCATAGATTACTACTGGGAAAACCATAGCTTTTATTATATGGACCTTTGTCAGCAAGATGATGCCTCTGCTTTTTAATATGCAGTCTAGGTTTGCTATAGTTTTCCTCCCAAGGGGCAAGCATCTTTTAATTTCATTGCTGAAGTCACCATCTGCAGTGATCTTAGAGCCCAAGAAGGTAAAATCTGTCACCACTTCCATTTCTTCCCCTTCTACTTGACAGGAAGTGATGGGACCAGATGCCATGATGTTAGTTTTTTTAATGCTGAGTTTAAAGAAGAGCTTTTGCACTCTTCTTCTTCACCCTAATCAAGAAATTCTTTAGTTCCTCTTCACTTTCTGTCGTTAGAGTGGTATCGTCTGCATATCTGAGGTTGTTGATATTTTCCTGGCAATCTTAATTCTGGCTGGTGATTTATCCAGCCTGGCATTTCATTTGATGTACTCTCCATATAAGTTAAATAAGCAGGGTGACAATTTACAGCCTTGTCATACTCCTTTTCCAATTGTTCCATGTCCGGTTCTAACTGCTGCTTCCTGACCTGCATACAGATTTCTCCAGAGACATGTAAGATGGTCTGGTACTTCCATCTCTTTAAGAATTTGCCACAGTTTGTTCTGATCCACACAATCAAAGCTTTAGCGTAGTCAATGAAGCAGAAGTAGATGTTTTTCTGGAACTCCTTTGCTTTTTCCATGATCCAGCAAATGTCAGCAGTTGTTGTTTAGTTATTCTGCCTCTTCGAAACCCTGCTTGTACATCTAGTAGTTCTTGGTTCACATCTGTAGTATTTTGAGCATAACCTTGCTAGCATGTGAAATGAGTGCAATTGTACGGTAGTCTGAACATTCTTGTCATTGGCCTTCTTTGAGATTGGAACGTAAACTGACTTTTTCCAATCCTGCAACCACTGCTGAGTTTTCCAAATTTGCTGGCATATTGACTGCAGCAGTTTAACAGCATCATCTTTTAGGATTTTAAATAGTTCAACTGGAATACCGTCACCTCCCTTGCTTTTCACTTTCCTTAGTAAGGCCCACTTGATTTCACACTCTAGGATATCTGGCTTTAGGTCAGTGACCACACCATCATGGTTATCAGGGACATTTAAATTTTTCTTGTAGAAGTCTTCTGTGTATTCTTGCTATCTCTTCCTAATCTTTACTGCTTCTGTTAGGTCCCTACCATTTTGGCCTTTATCATGCCCATATTTACATGAAACATTCCCTTGATATTTCCAATTTTCTTGAAGAGATCTCTGGTCTTTCCCAGTCTCTTGTTTTCCTCTATTTTTTGTACGGTTCATTTTGGAAGGCCTCTTGTCCCTTGCTATTCTCTGGAAAACTGCATTCATTTGGCTGTATCTTTCCCTTTCTCCCTTGCT
>JANHZU010004325.1:117904-130086 GCA_032468055.1 Acrochordus granulatus
AAAATAAATAAATAAATAAAATGTGGGGGAAAACACTTATAGTATAAGTGTTTTCCCCCACCTCTCCGTATGTTGGGGGCAAAACTAATGGTACAGAATGCTCTACTGACAAGTTTGAAACCAGTTTTTCAACTGCTATCTCTAGAAGCAACTGGCCTGGCCTGTAAATATTTTGCTTCTTGAGGCAAATAATAAATCCTATTGGAGTATGGTAATTTCACTTTGCTGAACAATCGGACAGGTAGGACTGTGGCATGTGGTCCATGAGAGATTTGATCTCCAGATATCAGTGATACAAAGTTCTGATTTTAGCCATTGGAGTGGTCCTAGGTACCCGAAGTACTGTTTTCTCCAGTCAAAGTCATGTCTTGGGAAAAGCTATTTGCAGTCCCTTATTTTGGTGAGATGAGAATGCCGAGAAGCATTTTTCAGTGATGGCACCTGTTCTTTAAAATAGCTTCCCTCAAGGAGCCAGGGTAGCTTCCTCTTTAGCTTTTCAAAAAATGATTAGTGCTTTTCTGAAGTATGTTTGAAGAATAATTGGATGTTTTTGGTTTGTGCTTAGTATTTTATTGTTATACTGATGCATTTTACTAGACAAGTTTTAATGTTCCTTTGCAATTTTTTGTATGTTTTGACTTGTTCACCATTAGGACTTTAAGATTACAGAAATCCACGCAATTAATAAGTAAATAAAACTTGTGATTCTCTGAGCATTTTCTTGACTTTGGGAAAACAAGGTGTTAATCTAACTACTCTCTTCAGAAGTCATTAACAAATTTCCTTTAAATCCTTTACTTTACTTTCTTGTTGCTACTACGCAGTATAGTGTTCCTTCTATCCGTAGTAGGGAATGTCTCAGATATTTCTCGACTTTGCATTGTTTCTATGCATAGGGAATTTGGGGCTGACTTCATTTAGCACTGGCTGTAAAGGAATAGCTGGTATAAATGCTTATTTTTTGCAAATTAGAAGTTGTAAATTCATGTATTTAGGATTTAGAAAAGAGGAATATGCACACACCTCTATTCTGAAGCCTGAATTTTCACAAAACGATGGAATCTGCTTTTTGATAATTATGTTGGTCTGCTTCTTAGAAAGCAGCAGAATAAACATTGGCAAAGTTCTCAAAGCTCACTAAATGATAAAACTATTCACATAATGCACTGGGCTCAGATGAGATAAAATATTATTGTGTGACTTTAAAAGTGGTAGGGAGTTTGACATAGGTGAATTAGGGGTAGATAAGGGGTGATAGTGGTGATGATGGGCTCTGGAAGTCTCTTGCTGTTTAAGGTTTCTGAAACAATACAGACAATTGGCTTCATTTTATCTGGTAGTAGGTAACTAGTAGGTAGGCCAAAGAAAGATGGATGTCAGGGTTAAAATGTGATTAAGTAAATGCCAGGATGAGTAGCATTGTAAGATATCCTATGTACCTTTATGGAGAGAATGCTACTTATAAATTGTTATAAGTTTGTAATCTGATAGGGTGGTAGGTACTATACCTGATAAACATATATTTCTGTTTGTGTTGATATCAAGCTTGATAAATCATTGCAGCTATTAAAGCAATCTCTGCCTTATAACTTCCTAATTTAATGTTATTGATCTTTCCAGTCTCGCAGTGTGGATAAGCAGCATGCTGTCATTAATTATGACAAGGAGAAAGATGAACATTGGGTGAAGGATCTTGGAAGCTTAAATGGGGTGAGTGGTAAGCCTGAGTGCCAAAGGAAGTATATGGAATATTTGGATTTCATTTCTGTGGTGGGCTTTTTCATTCCAGTTTACAGAAGTGAAATGAAGCATATGGGGTTGGAGTCAATAGGATAGGCTCTAGAAGAAAAGAGTGTAAATGTTTTAATCTTGTGAAATCTCAAGATTAGTTACCTCTTTATTGAGTTCTTCCTGATGCTTCATTAGATTTGACACAAATTCAGATTAGGTATTCATAGATTGTTCTAAGCCATAATATGTTTTGTTTGGTTTTTACTTAGTATCTTTTGTGAAAACAATATTTAATAAACATTGTTTAACAATACATAATTTAGTATTATACATGAATTGAGTTAATCTCATCTATTTTTAGTAGATTAATACAAATTTGTACTCATTTGGAAATTTTATTGCAAATTAAGACACCAGCCTAAGTTACTTTTTTGCCATCCTTTTCTCTTGCCTACTGGCTTAAATTGTAATATTTGTTTAAACCATAGTATTTAAAATATTATGGTTTGTTCCTACAGAAAACTAAGCCATCACCTACCAGCCCTTCAAAATAGGCATGATCAGAATTCAGGAGTTGCTTGGAATATTAAAATGCATTTTAATGCAGTATGAGTGTTTTTACAGAATCTTGAAAGCCCTTTCCTTTAATGTACCATATTATACAATCAAGACAAAGTTGTTTGAGATCCTTTCTAACCCTTTCTAATTTCCCAGGACTCAGATATATTTTCCGATAAAGACTTGGCATTTGCCTCCCCCTTTGCTGAATCAAACCCACATTTTTTACATCTCATTTGTTTATTTTTGACAGCATGATTCTCAAACTCAACAAACCAGGCCAATAAGGTTATTCAACAAACCTTGGTTTTATAATATCATGAAGCATCAGCTTATGTCTGAATATTTCCTTGAAAAAATAAGGATTAGAATGTTAAACTGATTTGAAAGGAGTTTGGAAACTAGAGTTTGTGTTTGTACAAAGCTAATGTATGCAAAGATGTGACTAATTTTCCTAACTCTTTGGCCCTTTTCCTTTAAAGGAAAAATAGTTTCCTAATACATACTTCCCAAGATTAGTTCAGTAGTCTTTACTATTCTGACCTTACGTGGAGGCCAAGTATTATATGACTATAATATGTTTTTTTGGACTAAGTGTGGTTTGTTTTATTTAGTGTACTCTGAGAATCCAACAGATTGTGGTTTACTTTATAAACCAAGTATATATAATGACCTAATATGATGTGTAAATCTCGTTTGTCTTTGGGATGTAAACTAGGACTAAGCAATCATTTATCTCCATATTTCTCTAATTCCAGAACAAACTTTTTGTCCACATTTTACAGATTTCATTTTCTTGATATTTCACCATAGTTGGTCATGTTATCTGAGTCAGCAATCTTCTGTTATAACTTTGTTCTTATGACATAATTTATCAATTCATCTTAAATCCCATTTTTAATCCTAATTAAATCCTATCCATTAATTCTGCTCTTCGGTTTTGTTGAGATATTTGTTGTTTTTTATCTTCTGTTTAGATTTGTTTTACTCTTTAACTGCGTATTTTACATTGTTTTAGTAACAATATATCAATGTTTCTGATATATTGATGTACTATGTATATATTGGCTTTCATTAATCTGTTCTCTACCATAACGGCATTTTCAACTATCAGTCCAAAAATTCAGCCATGTTATATCACAGCTGGAAGACAGTAGGTTGGGAATGTTTGTTATGCTATTGGATGACTTCCAGTGATGAATAAGAGAGTGATATTAACCTAAATGTTATGAAACTACAAAATCTGTATTCTGACTAAATGAGGGTATCTACCAGAAAAAAATGGGCTATTTTAGGAAAAATCACAAATTTTAGGAGATACTGCTAGCTGCTATTAATAGGAAGCTGACACAAAATTACTCACATTCTTATGTTATTTCTTGTTAAAAGAATGTAGCTGCTCGGTCTGGAGCACTGAATCTGGAGCTGTGGATGAGATATTTTGTGGATTAGTGTACTTGAAATATAAATTTAGAGTAGGGTATGAAATGAATTATTAATATGAAGTATATTTACCGATGACCTTTGTCCTTGTTAAAGTTGTTTGTCTGTTTAGGGTAAACTTCAGAGTAGTATAGGAGCAACACTGAAACTTGAGTTTTTTAAAAAAAGCTAGCATTTACAGCTTTGTTTTTGTATACAATGAGCAACATAAAATCATTATTCAAATATTTCAATACTCATTTATCTGCCCTCCTTTACTGCATATTCGTTAATTCATTGCTACAAGAGGATTATTACTGGATTTATGACCTTTCTTTCAAAAAATAGCTAGCAGTCAAAAATAACATGCATAGCAGATGAAAATAAAGCAGTTACCATAATGGGGGAGACTACTTTTAAATGGCTCAAAGCCCTGTGTATTAAATTTTAGAGTGAGCAAGAGCTTCAGATTGAAAATATGGTTGCACCATACTTTTCAGATCTCTCTTTCCTTTCCTCCCTTCTATTATGGAGGAGTTTTAAGGGGTTTTTTTTGTTTTCTCAGACTACATAAACCTCTTTTAGGCCTTCCATTACACTTCTTCTGCCCCAAAATTATGGAAAAATATAATCTGAGACCCATGGAAAGAATAGGTGAGCACTTGAGGTCAAAGATTGTAGGTTCTCCATCTCTAAAACATGCACTGACACTCACTGTCTCTTGACATTGAGGGCAAGATTGAGGGTGACACTGAAAGTGGCATTGAGGCAACATTGAGGGTGACACTCACTGTTGCTTGATACTGAGGGCAGGATTCCATTGCATGAAACTCTTTTGAGAAAATGTACTTATCAGCTCAAAGTGATGTGCTTCCTTGATTAGATCTATTTGCTTCTTAAGCAACTGTGTGATGGTTTTCTGGATTAGATGGACCACTGGCTTTGTCTAGCTGGACTTCCTTTGTTATGTTTGATCATCCTTGAAATAATGGCCAAATATGCTTTCAGAGAAGAATGCAACATGTTGGAATTTCTTATAGTTTTGGACATGTGTTTGACAACTCCAGGCTACTTATAGGGACTCTTGCTATCTTTGGACAAATTGATTGAGTGCATGAGGCACTTAGTTTGGTGCATTGTACATAAAAAAGGAAAGGATTATGGTCCAAGATAAAGAAGTGCCAGGTATATCAGAATTTTGACTTATTATTATAATTTAATAGAAGTATATAAATAACAACAAACAATTCTATCCCTCCCCACCTCCTAAAAAGAAGAAGCTGAATGAGTTGATACCAGTTATAAAATCAGAATCACAGTACAGTGAAACCTTACAAGATGAGCATCTCACAAGACGAGCAAAAAATTTTAATAACATTTATTCTGCTAGGTAAGCGGCGACTCACAAGACAAGCAAACTTCACATGATAAGCGATGCATCATCAGTCAGCGCACTCTGTATTTCCCATTCAGGTGACAACCGCACACGCATTCTGCCTATGCTGTCATGTGGTTTACTCTGTTTCTGTGCATGTGCTGTACTGTGAGCACATGTGTGTGCGGAAAGCCCTTTGAAGAAGTGCAAAATGAAAGGCAATAAGAAGACAATTCAAGTAGACCTGAAGAAGGAAATCATCGAGAAGCATGAGAGAGGTGTGCATGTGACTGATCTTGCCAGAATGTACACACCATCCTGATCGCAAGATGAGCACCGTGCGATGAGCTCACATGGGAAATCTCACAACGGAGCCAACGGTTCTCCTTTCTCGCTGCATAAACAGCATAAATTAAGTGAAAGGAGACTCCAGATTCTCTCTCCAGGCAGTCCCCTCCCACTCCTCTCCTCCTGCTTGTCTCCCTTGCACCAGCTGGACTGTTCTCAAAGCACGTGCGCACACACAAAATAAAGCAGAAATTCCCCCTCGTCACCTGGCACCATCAAGCCTGATCCCTGCTGCCTGCTCCCCTCATAGTACGGAGGCAAGAAACATTTCCAAACAGCCCCAAAAGACCTCCGGAAAGGCATTGCTGAGGGAAAAGGCAGTTTTGCCTCAGCAGCGGCGGCAGTGGATCCTCTGAGCCAGCAGGGGGTGCCGGAGAGCAGCCGGCCTAGCAGCAGCCTTGAAGCAGATCCATAAGTGCTGGTTAGTTTGTTCTATTTCTGCTTTATATTGTATGTTAATCATCGATACTTGTTTCACATGTTAGGGACAATCATTTCTACATCAACTTCCGTTGAAAATGATTTTTGGTGCTTGTATTTGGGGGTGTGGAACAGATCGTCAGATTTTCCATTATTTCAAATGGGAAAACCCATTTCACCTTAAGAGCATTTCACACAAAGAGCATTCTTCCAGAATGGATTCGTATTATCTTGTGAGGCTCCACTGAATTTTAAGATGGGGTAAATACATTTATTTCTATCAGGAAGAATTTCCATAACAAAAATGTACTTTTTATGAAGAATGTTATTTCTATTCTGAACAATGTCTATTTTGACTATGGATCTACTCTTTAAAAATGGCAGAAATGGATATCTAAACTTATTTCACAAGGAAAAATCTAAGAATTAAATATAAGTTCTCTTGGGACACTAAAGAGAGTAAAGGTTTATTCCTCTTTGATCTGAAATTGTATTTTTCAGCCTGTTGCCTTGTTTCATTAAAAGAATGAATGAAATTGAGATATAGAAGGTGATTACAATTTGAGATTTGGATGGCATAGCTGGCATGTGTATCTATGGAATGATAAGATTACAGTTAATGTTGATTTTAGAAATCACAATATTCAGTGTGCCATTTTGAGAATCTAGAGCAAATCTAAAATAAAACTGTACCCCAAAATACTTATGTGGCTCTCACCACACAAGGCATATTAATTGTTAAGACATGTGGATTTGTTGGAATACTCTCTGGGTGTTAATTAAGATCTAGAGAAAAGGTAGCATTAGAAGGTTTCACGTGTCAATGATTCTCATATTTGCAATTCACTGAGAGGTTTAAGCTGATGAAATTATTGCAGGATTTTGAACATGACAAAAACATCGTTACAATAGAACTATGCACAGTGGTGAGCACCTTATTGCCAAAATGTGAAAACTTTTGTGAACAGAAGAAATGGAAGATGTATTATTTAATTTTTTATGATAAATTGGGAAAAAATCAATATAACATAAAATTGATCACTGGAAAAAGTGTGGATAAAGGGATTGAAATTTACCCTATCTGATAATCTCAACAAATTATTTTACAAAATAACATTGATGGTCCTTATCTCCAGATAAATTGGCTACAGTGTATAAAGAATCTGCAAATATTTGCTGGAATTGTCAAACTCAGGTAGAAATCTTTCATCCTCTTTTCTGGACTTGCAAAAATGCTAAGTAATATTGGATTGAAATGAATTATGTAATTGAAATTTAATGTACAATTCAGACCAGAGATTATTTAAGTAGTTTTATGAATAAATTGCTGGAAAAATCACATGGTACTTTAATTATATCTGTCATAATATTGAAAAAAAATTATATGCTCAGTGCTGGAAAGACCCTGCAATCCTTATAAGAGAGGAATGGTTGGTAAAGGTGACAGACCTGGCAACGATGAGTGAAGTTGTGAGACAAAAGTCACTGAAGAAAAGTACCTACAATTTGGAAGTCTTTTGTGGATATTTTGCAGGAAATGAAAAATAATCAAATTAAGATCTATAAATTTGATGATTGTTAAAATGATTTTTTCCTTCCTTGGAGGAAATAGAAACTATATTGTAGTGCTAAACTAAGAGCTCAAAGTGTTTCTTATCTCCTTGGCAGCAAAATTCAGAAGTCATCATTCGTATATATTTTCCTTTTCTTTTTTCTTTATTTTGTTCAGCCCATTTCTTTCTCTCCCTTTCTTCTTTTTCTTTCTTTACGATGGTTAATTTTTATTTCCACATTTTGTACAAAAGTTTCATGAAATTATAACAAAAAGTCAGATCTAACTGCAGTCTCTGAGATGAATCAGCCATCAATGATTTGCAAAAGACCCATAGTTGCCTTTGTGCCATCCCAGATTCAACAACGGGGGTGATAAATTTCCCAAATACCAGCAGTCTAGGGGACTCTATGGCAATGGATCCCAGTAGCTCAGGTCGGGATGGCACTGGGCAGCAGTCACGGCTGTACACACCAACGATCAGTTACCTCAAGCCCAACATCCATCAGAAAGTCTTGCCTCCATGACCTGCAGAGCTCTTGAGACAATAAGCACTTTTCCTCCTCTCCCTGGGCAGTTGCCTGGGGCAAAACTACAAACTGGAGTGGTCAGATTTTTGACCAAAAAGGGGATGATTGATGAGGACAGGAAGCATTTGATTAAATAGAGAGTCTCTTTTATGCCCACCGTGCATAGATTGGTGAATACTCTCATCCCTGCTCAGCCACCGGCCGTGCAAAGACACAGGAAATGAGAAGGCAACATGATAGTGCCAGATGATAAATGAAGGGCCACAGTAACTGTGGAACCTAAAGACTACGATATCAAGCCCTGTACATTATTGAGTGAATCAGCATCTTATAGGCAGGTGAAATCTACACAATTCAACACCTTTTATTGGTTTTTGGAAACATATTTAAAGAATTTAAAACAGAGCATGGCTATCATCGAGAGGGAGTGGTTTGCCATGCGGCCCAGAGAGGTAGCACTGGCAAGATTCTATGGACTACCAAAGGTGCGTAAGGAGGGCATCCAATTGAGGCCAATTGTGGCACTGAGGGGAAGTCAGGGTTACAACTTGGCTAAACCTGCCTGGCATACTGTGCTCCCTAGCAGCAAAGAGAACATTGTAATGACAGTTCTTGTCTGATGTAAAGGGGCAATGAATTTCACTGAAAGAAAATATGGTGTCTCTTCGAAATTGAATGATGTCCGATAAGGATCAAATTGACCCCAGTGATCAAGCAGGGGTCAAATATCACACAGCATGTGTGGACTGTACCAGTGAGTACAGAGGGCAAACAGGGCACAAGCTCAACATTAAACTGTGAACACATGGCAGCCTTCTGCCAGTATGATCCAAACTTCCTGAATGCCATTCATGTCCAAGAATATAAACATAAATTCAATCTGACAGTGACAACCATCATTGGCCACATTGGTAATAAAGCTGCAAGACTTGGGAGACAAGCCCCACCTCGATCAACGGATGCATAGACCTTCCCCCACTGACCAAGCACTGCAGTTTAGTATCACTCCAAGAAAGCAAAATGGAAAAGATTTAAAAACAACCCCCCACCCAGCTGCCTCTTGATGGCAAATGAAGGATCAAAGAAAGAAAAGGGGTGGGAAGAACAATACCCAAGTGAGTGAAGGAAGGGGAGGAGGAGAATTATAGAATTGACCAAGCATTTAAGAGCTGGCCAGTTCTGTTTGGTTTGTAATTGTTGTTTGTGTTTGCAGAGGTTTGTATACATCTATTTCTTTTAGTCCTCTGATGATGAGCTTCAGTGGAAGCTTGAAAGCTAAGGCAATAAAAAAGTCCATTTTAAACCCACTGGTGGGAATGAATCTATCAACACGAAAAGGGGATTCCTCCCTTCTGAGCTCAAACAGACTTCAGTGAGACATGGGATAATCCAGTGAGATAACACCATGGATGAGAGCAGCCTTGTAACATATTAACCCGGCATTCAGCTGCAGCACAGAGTCACCAAGGATCTGGTAGTCAGGCACTGAGAGAACAAGCTGAGGGCTGTAGAGTGGGATAACATTCAAGGAGCAGACCAGATGTCCATTGTGTCACCCAGACTCTGCCCACCACTATCAAGATGGTCCTTCCCATCCCCTCAGGTCCCCCCAAACTCCAGTTCTCCCTTTGAGGTTAAGGTGCACGTATCAATAGCCAATTGATAATGTATAGAAATGTAAACCCCCATCTGCATGTCACACACATCCTCAGAGAGGGAAAGGCCACAGGAGCACATCCACCAACCATATCCATTCAATCAGAAGAAGGTTCATCAAGTCCCCCAAAATTGGTTTCTAGGCATTTGTGGCAAGAAATCAGGTTGCACTATCAACCATGCTTTAGGCATTGCCACCATCTCAGCTACAGAATGCAAAATCCAATTTATTTAATAAACTAAGAAACTTCAAAAGATCAAAGATCTCAGTAAATTATACAAATACTGGAAAAAACCAAGTAAATTTCAAAGGGAAAATTGTATAAATTCTATAACTTCTCCCTGTTTGAAAATATATATTGATACAGTCCGTAGTCCATCACTTTCCTATCTCTTAGTCAGCACTCATCCAAAAAGAATATGGCCATTTAGGCACAAGCAATTTTAAAATAAGCTCCAATTTAGGATCAATGTATGGAGATCTCATACAAAAAATATCACACAGTCTTTACTCTTAATATGAGATAGGGTTGAAGGGTACTGATTGTAGTGCTAGACTTAAATTCACCAACCAAGATAGTCAACAAATTCCATTGCTCTGGGGGAGTTTACCCAGCAGTCTCTGGAGACAAGAGACAATGTTGAAGGAGAGAATAATCAATTACCTGGTGTTGAACTGTCCTCCTCCAGCATCTCTTCACATGTCCTGACGGGATGGATCACAACCATTACAGAACAGTTCTCCCAGGGTATATCTATCCTTTTTTACTAACATGGTTTTCTCCAGCTGCTCTACACATGGAGCCCTGAAGAAGTTCAGGATCGCCACATGAGACATTGCCTCTCACGGTAATCATTGCCATCCCCTCTTGGAGACCTCTTCTGCTGCTTCTCCAGGGACTGCCTTTCATGTAAACATCAGACTGAAGCACTGTGGAAGGGATCTTTCATCAAAAGAGAATAAATGCCTCTCATCTTGCTCTGTGTGGCACACATTTTGGGACAGGCAGGGGCTGTCTTGATGGTACCGTTCTCTCCTTTCCAGGTGAAGCTCAATTTGTCTCTGCATGAATCAGGAAACTGAGTGTCTTTGTGGAGATTGTGCCTCCCGAGGTAAGAAAATGCACCCACCCTTGTGACCTTTGAAGTGGGCCTGAAGACCAGATTGTGCCAGCTGGTTTGGGGCACAACATTCTGGAAGTGATGAAAAGACCAAGATCCCAGCTCCCCATGTACATTCTTCTCCTTCATGCCATCATTTTTAATTGCATACTTTCTATTTATGCCTTTTATTTTTGTTAATATACAAATGTTTTATATCTTTTAATGATTGTAAGCTGCCTAGAGTTGACTTTAAGTGAAATGGGGAGCATATAAACTTAAGAAATAAATAAATGAATAGAAGACTTGTTTGTCCATCTTGTGCTTTGTATTCTACTGACTCTTCCTGTTGTTCTTCTGAACAAACTGAAAGGGGACCGATTCAGCCCTATGAAGGATGGACCTCCTGCTTCTGATGCTGCTGGTGTCTCAGCCAGTCTCCGGGAAGCTTCGAAGGAACTGCCGACTGTCTCTGGAGCAGAAGGATGCAATAGGTCCGTGGAGCTACTACAGACCGGGGGACCATCTCATTAGTATAGTCATCACTGCAACAAGATTGTTGGATGTAACGTTGTCCTTCAACGTGGCTCCACATGAAATGCCTCGCTCGTAAGTCATTCAGCGTGATCGAGTTTCATTCCTTCATTCACACTTTCAACTCTCTTCTGCTTTCCTTTTTATTAAACAGACTCCTTTGCTGCATATCATGTCTATTCTCCTGAATTGTTTTCTTTTCCGTGGCTTCTCCGTTTTGCTTTATTTGTGGAAGAGACGTCAATGCAAAACTGAGGCAGAAAAAAACTGAAAGAAATCTAAATTATTTTCCTCTCCGCATCCAGTCCTGAGTTCATCAGAAGTCAGAATTTTGTTTAAAAGGTTGCAGTTTCCTCTGCCCAGCTAATTTCTACATTTGTATAACTGCTCATTGATACTCAGTCCTTGATCCTTATAGCAATAGAGGATGACTAGTTTTAGAATTACTTTCTGGGTCACTTATGAGAAAGCCCCACCCTTTATGAAGGTTCTAATAATTGAATGAGTTTGAATCTCAGTTATAGCACAAGTAAAGGTCAGAACTTTGACAAATAATGATATATTTGGAACAATTAATCCTGGTAGAGGTCAGTCTTCTGAAAACTTATAAAATAAAATGGTAACAGGTGACTTCATTGGCCTCTTGGTTTGGATCAGTACTGGCTTGTGGACCCAAAGAACAAAAAAACAAATAAAACATATTTTGTTGTTGCTGTTGTTGATGATGATAATATGAACATTTTATTATAGTACAATATTTAAAGATCTGCATAGAATCCTCCGCTTCATTTTTGCCATTCAGTGGGTCAACAACAATCCACGGTTCCTTCAAAATCTCACTCTTGGCTACAACATCCTCGACAACTATATGAACACATTTGGCACTTCAGATGCCTTGCTGGACATTCTCTCTCCTGGAGAAGCCAATGTTCCCAACTACAGCTGTGGAAAGAAG
>JANHZU010004325.1:159464-170660 GCA_032468055.1 Acrochordus granulatus
GGATGAGATGGATAGATAGCATAGTCAGTGTGATGGGTGTGAGCTTGGGAAGACTCCAGGAGGCAGTGCAAGACAGGTGGGCCTGGTGTAATGCAGTCCATGGGGTCGCGAAGAGTCGGACATGACTGCGCTACTGAACAACAACAATTCTTGTTGATAATGGTAGGCTAGGTAGACAGGTAATGTATAATAATTGATAATCCAGTATCAATTTGGAATGCATTTGCATATTCTAAACTAATGATTTCTTATGAAAAAATAGATTAAAAGATTTTAAGTATGAAAAGAGCAGGCAACCTGGTGATCTCCAACATTTTAGATTATAGTGCAGCTTTCATATTCTCAAGCATCTCAACCTGTGAACTGATAGTGGTAGGACTGAAATCTCAGAATATCTGGAGGACAAAGTTTGCCTTTCCCAATTTTTCTAGAGTGACACATTTCTCTGGTTCATCCCATACTGAAATAATAAGTGCAAGAGTACTGTCTTGATAGTTGCCGAACTGAACCTCATTTGCTTGCTTCTGACCTCCTGGATCTTTCCATGCCAAAATGAAAAAATCTGTAAAAATATGGCTCTCAACCTGCTAATCCTGGATTTATGATGAATCAGTATGAGGAAGTTGTTAACAGGGAATTTGAATTTGTTTAAACTTCCTTTGTCTTTCTGGTTACCAGGTTTTTGGTGTTTTAGAGTCTCCTGAATTTTCCAGAATTTCTTCAACCTTCAGGCCAGTTATAAAAGGTGAAAAAGAAGAATTAGGATACAATCATTTGGTTGGGGAAAACTGCTCAACTCCAAAGGTGACAATGATGCAGGTCATTGCTTCCAAAGTAGCATGTGGTCATCAAGCAGATATGCAGGTACAGTGAACGTGTGAATATAGTATTTGACCTTTTCATACTTGGCTTGAATGTTTAACATTAACTGAATGGAACTGCAGAAGGTGTTAATGCTATTTTTTTTTAAAAAAAGTTTCCTTTTGATGTTATTTGTGGATATCAGAAGTCTGGACAAGCTCAGATTATCCATTACATGGATAAGTAATATCAACACTTTCTGTCTTAAAAGGTGCATAAAGTCAATTTTTAGTTATAGATGCTTGAAAATTTCAATTAAAAAATAAATGAACATCCAAGTGAACTGCCTAGACTAATGTGCATGACTGGAACGCATTTGGAGTAAGGTTTTAGCCTTTTTTTCCAGTTTTTGCAATAGATTTTCTTTGACAGCTAATTTGGAAACATTATTTGGAAATAGAGACTGAAGTGTGCAATACAGAAAGTGATTCTATGCATGACTAGTGTGTATGAGAACTAACATTCCTACTTTTTGAAATGCTGAAATAGTCTTAAAATATTTAAGACTTCCAGTCCATATCCATTTACTTTGGAATAAGTTCCATTTAACTCAGTGGGACTTATTTTTGAGTATATGTATTTTGACTAGTATTTTTTCCCTGCACTCTTTTACGTTTGCATATTCAGAAATTTACAGCAATGAGGATCAAGTACAGATACGTGTAGTTTATTACAAAAACAAGTTTAATATTACAGATACAAGAGAATTGGAAAAAACCTTAATGAACTAACTCCACCATCCACATTACTTCAACTTTATATTATTTTAAAACTCAAGTTTTTGACCTATGGCAATTTAATGTTGACTGTAATGTAGAACTTACCACTTGTGATAGTAACCTAAATATTTAGATTCATTTCCAATCTGTGTTTTGAAAAGTTTATAGATACTGTAGAGTTCTTGGTGACTTAAAATAATTTTGTATCTATCATTTGATATAAGTTCCTATTTTTAATTCTCAGACATTACTTCTCAGTAATCAGTTTGATTCTGACTTGAATGTTCATTGAACTTTGCCCTGGATGAAGGAGTGGGGAACAATTTTGGACTACCCAGAAAATATGACAGCATTGAAACGGACAAAAATCAATGTGCCACTTCTTTTCTCTAGCTGAAATTTCCACTGATTTCTCCTCTTCCTTTAAAAATCAAGTCTGAATCCAACTCTGTGCTTCAGCAAAGCAGTTACTTATGAGTAGCTATAATGAAATTTTAAAATGCCACACAAAACTTTGGACAAGTCTGTTTTAATCATGACATACCTTTTGCCTTTTGCAGATGCCATCTGAATCTCAAGGCAGCCAAAAATGGATATCAAGATGGGCAAGCCTGGCAGATAGTTACACAGGCCCAGGTTCTGTGGCTGGAGCTGAAGATGCCCAGCAGGGATCCCTCTGTCACGTTAGCACGGGTAGGTAAAGCAACTGATGTCATCCTGCATTTCAACGGATTTTAATCTAATGCATAATATCGTCTTGCTTCTGTGACCATTTTCCATTGTTTTAAAGGAGGATTTATATTCCAAATTTTTAGTTTTCCTAAACAGAATGGTTACTTTTTTCTGGTAAGAATTCCCTTATATAGGAAACAACAATCAAAGTATGTGATGTTTGAAGAATTTTACCCATGTCCAATGTGAGTAGCTTCTGCTTTGGAATTCAGAAGAAAATTGGCTAGCAATGCAAACCTTTCAATCTTGGAGTGATATGATCAAAGTAGTGTAGCTCAGTAATATACTTTGCTGGTATACTTTGTATCAACTTAAGCTTTTCAAATTAAGGTTGATTTAAAAAGCTTTAAGTTGATGCAAAGTATACCACAAAGTAGATTTATTTATTTATTAGTTTAAATTTTTAGGGCTGTCCATTTGTCAATTACTGTGGTTTGTCTTACAAGGATTAATGAACATAACATTGCAATATTTTAGACAGAATGTTAAGAAGCTGTGGATAACATAGGAATGGATGCAGCTGATACATAAAATGAAATACTGAGCTTGCCTTGTCATTTGAAGATCCTTTGACAGCATACAGTTAAGAAGTTAGCCCAGGTTAACTATGAACCAGGTTTTTCAGAAAGGTGTAACTTATTCATAAATAAATTACACCTTTCTGAAGTTGGATCCCAATATCCAACTAAGTTGCATCCCAATATCCATAAGGATTGCCTACTGACAACAACAGCTCCATCCTCTCTAGATTCAATCTCAAATTGCCTCTGCCATCTTATCATCAGATTTAGGCTGTATCGAAGAGTATCAACCAGTTATTTGGAGCTCGATTTTATAAAGCAGTAGAGTTGAGTATCACTATTAATTTTGCTCCAGAGATCCAGAGGATCTTTCCCAATGGTTTAATACATAAATGGGATTACAATAAAAACAGGATAAGAAACCTGTAGGACTTCATAGGTTATTAGCTATGGGATCAGTCACTTTGTACTGTTTGGACACAAGTTGATGGAAAAGATTGGAAGTGTTGCAACACAATGACTTCACGGCCCAATCCTGCCATGTTGTTCAGAAAGAGATCATAATCAAGCATTAGAGATTGCCTTGAAATCTAACACAATCTATTTGATGACTCTTAAAACTTTATCAGATTGTGTCCTACAAGTTGAGCTTGATAAAGTAGCCTGTTCATATGGTCATGCTTTATTTATGTCAAGAGATTTCTGGAAAAGGGAGAGAAAAATACATCTTTTAAAGCAGTGTTTAATTCTTTGTGCATCAAAATACTACACATGGAAGCAAGCTTTCTATGCCAGTTCCCTTCTTCCATCCTTTTTCTCCACCCATGGAATGTGATTGAATTTATTTATGGAGCTTTCTCTAAGATTTTAGAAACTTAGAAAATCAGTTCTAAAATCTTGGCAAGAAACTCCATGGAGGGAAAAGGCAACTTCAGTCGTTTTTTCTAGTAGAGAGTGATGAAAACAGAGAAAAACAAGATATGAAGTTGGCATTTCTCACTATTTTTGCATACAATAAGACATCCTAATTTTTGAGTTTAATGACAGTCTCCCTATCTTTCTCAGAAAAGGAATCCGGTTCTAGAATGGGAGACTCTGAGGTTTCAGTGGCATCACGGACCAGACGACTTCTTCCTCAACTTCCTCCAGATGAAAAATTGGAAAATCCAACACCAACTATTTTACTTTGTCAGGAGACCTTTCTTGAAGCTTCCCAAAGGAACTTTAGTAATGATTCTAGAGAAGAAATATATGTGGATTCTGAGAGCCGATTGTTAACTCAGGAAGATTTGGATCCAGATAGCCTTAGTGATACCAGCAAATCTGATGATGGTATCAACTTGGAAAAAAGTAGGAAAAGCCAAGATGGCCCCAAAATATCTGAACAGGATCGAATAAGGGCTGAAAGTGCAAAGTCTAGAAACTGTCAGTACCCTATGTCCCGACTTTCAGGCTTGAGACCATTAAGTGATCCACTGTCAACATCTTTCTATATAGGGGATAAGGAAGAAGAGATTGGGGTTCCTTCAAAGCTCACGTCAAGCACTTCTCCTTCCCAAATAGACAAAGAAGAATTTCCTTTCAAGTATGGAAAGACAGCTGCCAAAGGAGTTAATAATACCAGTCTTTGCTCAAATGGAAAAATGGTTATGTCATTACACCAAGGACAACCAGAACAACAAGCTCTAACCACAAAAGAAATTTCATCTTTTGTTCGGCAGGAGAGTTTTACCAAAGAGAAATCAAGCAGCAGTGTTCCTCAAAACAGGCTACCACATATCTCAAGTCATCCTCTACTTAAAGATCTTGAGATAACACGAGCAAATCGTATGGACTATAATCCGGAGACCCATCTCCTTCTTAAAGACACTGAAACTGCCCTGGCAGCCTTAGAAGCCAAAATACTTTGCCAAACTCATCAGCTAGATGCTCCAGAAAATCCTTCTGGGCAGTTAGAAGATTCTTTATCTGGAGATTCTGATGTGGACACAGCCAGCACTGTCAGTTTGGTAAGTGGTAAAAATCTGCCAAGTCACCCACCAAAGCAAAAATCTGTAACCCCTTTGCAAAAGGAGAGGTCATCATCCACACCATCTGGCCAAGAGCAAAATGTTCAAGCAAGTGCTCGTGAAAGGCTTTCAGAAAAACGGAAAGCAATTCCACCTGAGACTGGGAGCAAAAGTGACAATGCACGGCGTTTCCAGATGAAACATAGCATAGGAACAGGTGGATCTCAGGATTATACAGATGATGAGAGAAGTGGCAGCCTCCCATATCTGCCTGCAAATGAAATTGCCTCCTCTGATCAAGAGCAAACACCCTCAAGGCCTCTTTCTAAGAAGAAGCTGTTCTCACAGTCAACCAAAGAAGATCACAGCAAGGTAACATCAACGGTACAAAAGATTCAACAAGTTCTCACCAGGTCAAATAGTCTATCAACCCCAAGGCCCACGAGAGCCTCCAAACTTCGCCGTGCCCGGCTGGGGGATACCTCAGATAATGAGGGTGCTGAAGCTGAGAAAACAGTAGCACATCCTGAAGGAACAGCAGCACCTTCCAAGCAACCTGTAGAAGCCAAGAAGCTCTCAAGGCTTGACATTCTTGCCATGCCAAGGAAACGGGCAGGATCTTTCACAGTGCCAAGTGACTCTGAGAGTGCACCATCAAGGCCAACTTTTTCTGGGCGTAGTGCAGAGTCATACTACTCTACTCGAAAGCCACTGGTGTCAGAAGCCAGAAATGCTGCTAAGAAAACAGCAACAGTGGTAGCTGCTTCCAAGCAGCCTTTCAGCCGGACGCGGTCTAGCAGTGTGAAATATGCCTCTACCTCCAGTGAGTAACTGGATGTGTGCAGCCTTTTTTTCTTTACAGTTAGAATTTCTTAGTATTTTCCAACACAAGTGGTTTAAGTTAACACCTTTTCAGAGTTGCAGACCTCCTTAGTTTTTTTACTTTTCACATTTGAATAATGAAAACAGAACCCCTTTCTTATTGGTTGATTTCACAGAGAAAATCTCAAATCCTATTATAATGCAGTTGTCATGTTCAAAGTCATTGTATCTTCACCCTGCATGCCCAGCCTCTTATAATTTACATCACAGTCTTCTGGCTAGCTCCTTAGGTAAAGTACTGATAAAATGCTTCTAGGAAAAGAATGGATGTATTTCCTCAGTATCCTTGTTTTGAATTTTCTGTTGCTTCTGAGAGTGCAAAAACTGTATAATTCTTACATGAAGCAACCTAATGGGAATCATAAATCTCCCACCAGTTGCTATTAAATAAGAATCCTAGATTATATAAGCAAAATAGGTGTGATATAGCAATTTTATAGACTTCAAATTGCTAGACAGCTATAGCTGACATGTTCTGCTCTGTAGAGGATTATATTCCCATTTTCACCATACCTGCATGCGAAGATGGGCATTTGTGGAACAATGCGCACAAGGTTTGATTGACATTAGTATAGGATGGAAAAAGCAATACTATTTTCTCCAAATGTTTTGGATTTCAACTCCCACAATTTCTTGCCAGTAGCAGTAATAGCTGGGACCAATAGGAGTTGACATTCAAAAGATCTGGGCTGCCAAACTGCATTTTTTATCTCAGTAACTAACTCCTGTTTTTTTTATATAGTACAGGGAGAAACTGAGTGTATAAGAAAAGACTATATCTTGATCTATCCCCAGAGAATGAGTTTGGAATATGTAGGACCATTTATTTATAAGTAATCTTAGTTTATTTCTTGTGAATATTTAAGACAACTGTTATTCAAACCTTTGAATGGCACTGTATAAAAAGGACTGCATAAATAATAGTGCACTTGACAGGCAGTAAGAATCCAAAGTTGTGGCTCATGTACTGTGTTTTGCGGCAGTGCTGCTTAGTTTTGTTTTCAACTCAATCTAAATTTTGCCCACCCTTTCTTTCAAATGAATTGGTTTTGTCTTCTAGTGTTTTGCAGCGATGACTAACAAGTTCCAGAATAGAAGTTAAGATTGGGAGTCTATACCAATCATCACATGACTAATATTTCTAACCTAACTAATGCCATGTAGACTCTGGACTTTCTACTTCATCTGCGCTGACTGTAGTTTGAAGGGCAGTTTGTATTTCAGTTCTCAATCTTGATTAATAGCGTACATAACATGGTCTTTTCTTTTGTGAATAAATTGGGGGGTGGGGGAGACAGGCATAAGCATAGATAATTTTAAACCCAGTGTTATTTTAGTTAAAATAACTTTGCATAACAGTTCTGAAGTCATTACTTTCCAATCAAACAGATAGCATTACTGCTGAAGTATGTAATAAAAAGATATTCTCCAAAATGTTGCCATCTTAATAGACTTACAGCAGCCATAGAGTTGTAGTGCTAAGGGAGCTGCAGTCCAGCAGCTCTGGAATTACATGTTTCAGGAGACCTGTTTCAGACAGACAAAATCAATGGATTCGTCCTTTAGTAAATGCAGTTGAGGACATCTGCTTTACGACAGGCTGTCTCCATCAGTAAGTACAGTGTGAATGCTACAGGACAACCCACGAAATTAATCCTTTGTATATTATATGAGAGACCACAAAGTTACTCTTCTTGCAGAGTTTTTTTCACTCATTACCTGTTTACACAGTCAGTAATCCTACAGTAATTAATTCCCCTCTTATTTGTTAAGAAGTCATAAGTGCTGGATGACATCAATAGAAAGCAACGAAAAACTTGGAAAGTTGAAGTAGTCTGCAGGGCACTATTCTGTCGTGAAATAAATAGCCATGCAATACCAGCCTATGGCATTTAATAGAGATTAGAGCTCAGGATAAAGCCTATAGGTAGGTATAGATAGCTTTGATTTTCATTTCTGGCATCTCAAAGGATGAACATTTAAGATCCCCTTCTAAAATTGCTGCAAATTAATGTAGGTAGTGTCTAAAACAAGCTAAACTGGTTAGCTATTGGGTAGCTTCCTAGATTTCAGAGTATAAACAAGGCAGTACCAAATGAAATTGGTCATTCCATAGCAAAAGAAGAAATTATAAGTTTTATTTTAAATAAAGATTTTGGCCCACTGACTTTCTTTTAAATTTACTGCCATGCCTGCTTGATGGCCACTGTGAAGGGTAGAATGCAGACTTACATGGGCTTGAAGTCTAATCTAAAAGTTCTGAATCTTTGCTTTATTTTTTTTCTTTTTTCAGTTTACATAGTTAATAGTTCAGCTGTAAACATACTGCTGAGAGGATTGAACAATTGCTTTATTAAAATTATTATCTCTAGCTTCAAACTTCTTATGAAACTATCTTAGAAAGTTTGAAAACCACTGAATAAAAAATAGCAATACTGATTAAATACCATTTTAAAGAACCTATAGTAATCCTGACTCTGTAAACAAGTCAACTATTTCTGTTTTTCCTGCTAGCCTAGAGGTACTTACTTGTACTTGGAAATGGAACCATCTGAAGTTAAAGGATCCTAAGGAAGAACACATGGAAGACTAACTTGTCTAATTGTCTCTCTTGGGGCCTTCCATGCATGTTGAGATAAAAAAACCTACGCCACACGTAGAAAAGTCCTACAGTGTCAAGTAGGCCAAAATTTGTAAACGATTATGTATACTTCTAGCTTGTAAAATGTTTTTCATTCATTGGTAATGATTAACTCAAGACAATGGACAGAAGATGGTGGATGACCATTTTACCACACATTTCACCACATATTTGCATTTGATCTGGTGAATTATTCCTACAACTACAGAGGCTGATATAATTTTTTCCTTAACACTATAGGATGAATTGCTTTTCCCTGGTTGTCTCCCTCTAGCTGTGTTTATTCCCAATCTATACCCATAATCTTTGCACTTTAGACAAAAGTGCAGAGGGGAAGCCAGCTAAAAGTTCCTGTACAAAAGGAACTGGCAATATTAAATGTAATGGAATCATAACATTAAATCTAAAAAATATATGCAAGATATAGCTGAAATCTCACAAAATTCCTAAATTTCTGGTGATTTTTGTATTTTCCCATGATATCTCAAGACTTCAGGCAAAAATTTTAGTGTTTGCATCTAAAATCTTTTGAGGTATCGGAGTATATAGAAATCGTACCAGAAACCTCTACTGATATTTCAAATGAAATGTGAAGATTTTGTGCAGTTTTTGGCATTATTTTTAAATGCTTATGTCATTGCAATGAAGCCAGCTTTGTCCTACTGGAGGCTGGGGAAAGGGATCCAGATGAGCACATAATCAGTTCAGTTTCCAAATGGAGCAATATGACTTCACTGGGGAGTATGTCTTATCAAGCAATGATGGAAATATTAGCAGGTGACCACAAGTGAGTGATAAAGGGTATGACAGATGTGTGATGAAGTGTACGATAATCAGGTCATCCATATCCATTCCAGCCGAAGTACAACTATTTGATTTTCACTGATTAAAAATATCTTCCGTCTCGTGGTATGCACAGAAGTTTTCTTTCCCCTTCTTTTCTTGGGCTGTTTGCATTCATGTTATGTTTCCTGGCTTTTTTGAAACCTGCCTGAAGCCTTGTCTTTACTTTTCTTCTTCAATTTTTTCTTCCTTATCACCATCTGAAAACCAATTCATTTTATGTAAGCTTCGAGGCGGCGGCATCAGGGCTCAGATTATACTTCCACTTCCGAGGAGGAGTATGGCTCAAATCACAGTTCCCCTAAACACAAACGCTCCCATACCTCAACAGCCACCCAGACTCCCAGGACCCGCGGCTCCGGGTTGAATAAACAGAAGCATAGCAACAGCCGAGAGATGGACGATGAAGATTATGGTGAACATGACCCCTACAGTTTCATTGTGCAGACTGCAGAGATAGCAGAAATAGCCAGGTGAGACAGTTCGGCAATTTTTTGAGCAATGGATCAAACAGTTGGAGTAGGGATAGGTGAGAAAGGCTTACATTAGAATGCAAAGAGAAACTAGTTTGGCATTAGAAGAGCCAGTATGGTGAGTATGTTGCACAGTGATTACATGGTAAAACCACTTATGTTAGTGTGCTGCATATCTCACAGGGTGTTTTGTTTATATTTTCAAGTGTGGGACTTCAAAACTGTGACATAGGTTGTATAATAGGCAATAACCTCCCCAAGCCTCCCAAAATCTCAACCAGAAACAACTATGAACTCATGAGAATCCAGGATATATTTGTGTGCACAACATAGTCCCATTTTTTATCAGTGTTGCAGCCATTACGCTCTTCAACCTCAAAAGCTATTAAGTTTTTACTCCTTCAATGTGTTTCAGTTAGGAAAATGCAAATGCAGATAACCAGTTTATCGGTTTAAAATAAGTTGGAATGGTTGGATGACAATCCTTATTTAAAGACATGTTCCAATTCTGATAAGCCTAATTTTGCAGAGCTGGATTTAAAAAAAAACAGAACATTGCAAATTACAGCTCACAGCATTTGTCACAATTGCATTTCTCTTCCCAGGTATTCTTGCCACTCTGGCTGAAATTGGTAAGAATGAAAGTCTGGAAGGCACCTGTTGCTTATTCTTTGTAGTATTTTTTTAGTGCAGTTCTTCTATCAAGGAAAAAACATAAGATGAGAAAGCTTTTTATAGCAAAACTAGATACAATGAGTTTTCCTAATCACATATAATTAATATCTAGATTAGAATTCCTGGTCTGGAAGCACCTAATCTAATCTCTGAAAAACTCTAACCCTCTAATAACATAATCCGGGTTGTTATATATCTTACTTCCAAGAGAGGCCTTCTGCAGAATAGTGTCTTGATTTTGGAAATAATTGCTGTTTTCCCTTGGTCTTATACAGTTAGTAGTATGAATACAATTTCAATTAACAAACACTTTACAGTATGAATAGGTAACCTCTCTAGATATTTTGAATTACAGCTCCAATAGTTCCTTGCCCTTAGCCCCGTTGTCTGAGACTATGGCAATTGAAGTTCAAAACCTCTAGAAGAATTGATAAAAGGACTGGTGCAAAAAAGACACTGCATAAAATCTGATTTACTTTTGTGTGTGGCAGAGACAGGAAAGTCCTTCTAGTTGTGAGTAATACATGAATTACATTAAAATGTACTAATCCTGCTTAAAGTGTTCATACCATTCCTCTAGATTAAGCCAGACGTTGGTAAAGGATGTCGCAATCCTTGCTCGAGAGATTCATGATGTTGCTGGAGATGGAGATTCCCAGAGCTCCTCTGGAACAGGCCCAAGCACGGCCCACAGTTCGGTGCCTAACACCCCTGCTTCAACCATCTCAGCAAGAGAAGAGGTATGGGAATTGCTTAAGGATGGGAATGGGGGTACAAAGCATAGAGTGAAGAAAAAAGGTGCTTCACTGCTCAGGATCCCAGCATGATGGAAACAATTTA
>JANHZU010004325.1:182935-196267 GCA_032468055.1 Acrochordus granulatus
CACATGGCTTCTCCATTTTGGCTTTCTTTTTGTAAAATAAATGATGACATGGTATAATATGTCATGTGTTGTTGTTTATATGAGGTAGTATTTACCTACTTAGAAAACTTCAGAGGATTTTTACTATGTCTTGACACATAAAACCATAGAATTCAGGGTGTACTTTCTTTGATGTACATTGTGCCAATGGGCATTAGCAGTAGGAACAACTTGAGAGAAATTGGTTGGACAGATGTTTCCCCATATTTGTACCAAAGCAACCCAAAGTGTATGCAATTACTTGTGTATCCAGGAAGGCTTTGAAACCAATAGCACATGACAAATGTCCTTACATGATACTCTTATGCCTTAAATGCCCAGCTCCATTTAAGCTATACAATGGCTGTTTTAAATATACACTTCAAAAACCTAATGTATACATCGCCTCAATCATCCTTACATGAATTAAAGGAAATGTTTGCCCTGAATGTTTCAAGTTACTATTTTTGACAGAAATGGGAGTGAAAGTTGCTACTGATTTTTCATTTTTGTAAATGGATGCCTGCCTGCCTGCCTCCCTCCCAAAATAATTCTTGATCTTGCCATTGTCAAAATCCACAAAGCCCCTGTTCATTTTCTGTTGTGTTCCCTGCTCAATGGTGCTTAGGCATCTGCTGTTGTTTATATTACTTGAACTGTTTTCCACTGTTAAAAACACTTTTTCCACAGCTCTCATTTTATTAGATCTGCATGCCACACTGAAGCAAGCTGAGCTATCTGGGAGTATTCTTGAATTCAGCTTTGTGTAACTCAAAACTGTTTCACTGATTTCCGTTTTTGATCCATCTTTTATTTCATTTCTTTATCCTCTTTGAAATACCATGTATTATTATAAGATCCATCTTGATTCCTGCAGTCCTTCAATAGGATGCTTTTTTCCTTTTGTCTTAGACTTTAAAAAAACGGTAATTTATTTTGCTTGACAGGCAATTTATAAGTACCACATGTTTTCTGAATAATGTTGTGGATGTCATTCAAACTAAAATAAATGGTTATTTTATATAATTTTATTACAAATGTGCTGTAATAAATCCTTCTCATACAAAGGGTACACAGAGTTGGAGGCCTGAGCTGACCTCTTTGGAAGCCTCAGGTTGGGAAAAGTAAGAAACATTGCCTGAATCTATAGGATCAACTTTTCTTTTAAAGATTCCAGTCATCTTTCTGACTATACTGCTAAATTGGAGAAAATGCTGGGGAGCAAGTGAAGGCAGTCCAATAGAAAATTCTATTGGGAGCTAGAGAGGATTGGAGGATTGTTGCTGATCTGTCTTCCATCATTGACTCATCCAATGCAAGTGAGCTTGCAGTAAAAAATTTAGGGAGCCAAAACGGCACCAACCATATGGAAGAAGGGAAAAAATAAAAACATGCTATGAGGAACCTCATGTCTGCCCACCCCACAAAAAAGGGGAAAAACACCCCATGTGAATGTAACATGACACATGAGCAGAATGTTGCACATAGCATGAGATAAAAAAGAGGACTAAAGAATCCCAGTGTGCCATAAACGTCAGGAAAAGGTTTGAACCATTGAATCTAGAAGAGAAAGATACAAATGAACAGTGGTGAGAGATCCAAGGTAACATCACTGAAATTGCTGAAAAGCATGTGTCATGCCAAAAACCAAAGAGAACAAACAAGTGGCTATCTGATGACAACATCAAAATCGCTGATGCACGAAGGGCAGCCAAAGCCAAAGGTAATAAGGATGAAGTTAAAAAGTTGAATGCAATTTTCCAACATGAAGCCAGGAAAGACAAACAGGTAGTGGGAGGAGCAATGTTGACATCTGGAAGAAGCTAGCAGAAAGGGACGCATTAAGGCCATGTTCGCTGTAGTGAAAATGATGTGATCCAGCTTTTTCACATGGCAAGGAACAGTTAAGGACTGCAGCGGGAATGTACAAAGTGCCCAGCAGGTGAACAACAGGTGGAAAGAACAAACGAAAGGCTCTATGGCAGTGACTCACCATCAAGATGACAAAATGACAGTCCAATTAATAGTGAACCGAACATCTTGAAAGAAGTAGTAGAATGGGCCAAGGAGAAATGGCAAATCAAGAAAGCCCCAGGTATTGATAGAATACCTGTGGAATTACTAAGACCAGTGCCAGTTAACATCATCAGTGCCCTGTGTCAAAAGATATAGTGTACATGCGGATGGCCTCAGAACTGGAAAATATCTGTTTTTATCCCATTAATAAAAGTAATGCCAGAGACTGGTCCAACTCTTGCACGATTTCATTCGTTTCTCATGCAAGCAAGATTCTGTGAAAGATCATTCAATGGAGGCTACCGAATGTCATTGATTAGGAATTACCTGATGTACAAGCTGGATTTAGATATGGGTATGGCACTCGAGATCATATTGGCAGAATTAGATATATATGTGTGTTTTATTGATCACAGGAAAGCTCTTGACTGTGTAGAACACAATAAGCTTTGGGGGCTTTGCATAATCTTGGTGTTCCAACCCACTTGATCAGACTTATCGGATCACTGCACACTAAAACAGGAGGCAACAGTGAGAACACTCTATGGTGACACAGATTGGTTCAGGATCAGTAAGGGAATTAGATAGGGATATATTTTATCACCATTTTAAAATCTGTACACTGAAGTGATTGTGCAGAAATCAGATCTGGAACTGTTTGGTTTTGGAATGAAGATTGGGGGAAGAGTTCTCAATAATATGCAGAAGATACAAACTATTGACTGAAAATGAGGAAAGGAAGACCTGGAAAAAATGATCTGGAAAATCAAGAATGAAAATGAAAAAGGAGGATTGAGACTTAACATGAGCAAAACAAAGAGAATGACAGCAGCAGCAGATGGACATGAGATGTTTAAAATCAACAAGGAGGAAATGGAATTAGTTCAATAATTTATCTTCCTTGGATCAAAAATTGTTCACAATGGCAGTTCTACAACTGAAATCAAACGTAGGATAACTTTAGGCTGCACTGCAATGGTTAACTTGGATAAGATCTGGAAAAGCAGAGATACTGATATAAATACAAAAAGCAGGTTAGTTAGAGCAGTCGTCTTCCCTATAACAATGTATGGGTGTGAGAGTTGGACACTTAGGCTGAACGAAGAACTGATGCCTTTGAACTGTGGTGCTTGTGAAAATTATTGTGTATACCATGGATAGAGTAACCAACAGAGAGGCGCTGAATTGTAATAAAACCAGACACATCACTAGAAGCCAAAATCACACAAGTATGTCTGACTTACTTTGGCCATGTCATGCGTGCAAATTCACTGGAGAAGTCAACGATGCCAGGAATAGTTAGTGGAACAGGAAGAAAGGGCAGGCAAAGAACACGCTAGCTTGAGACCATCAAGAGTGATACAAAGATGAACATCCAACAACTGAAAGAAGCTGTGCTTGACAGGGTAGCATGAGAGCACTTGCCTATAAAGTTGCCAAGAGTCAGATATGACTGAATGGATAAAACAACAAAAGAATCCCAGAAGTGGTGAAATCTTGAACACGACTCCTACTGTTAGAAACAACCCAGCTTCCAACTGAAAATAAAACTAGAGAGTTTGGCATGAAGACAGAGAAACTGATTTAACGTCTTTGCAAAGACGGGTGCAGCAAGTACTCGCAGGTACAGTGGACACCTCAGCGAGAAAATCTCCATATGGCTGGATGTGCCCCCCTCCCTTTCCCCACTGGATAGCTACTCCGGGGTGCACAGCCTATCAGAGCTGCCTGGGAAGTCCCGCCTTAGCTGACATCTCCTGCTACTCTAATTCTATCTCCCCCAGCCCTTATTTGCAATTTTCCTCTTTTGAATATGCCCACAGGTTGCCTTGAGGCTTCCTTCCACTCATCCCTTCCTGCCAGCCTGGTGATAATGAGGCCGCCTTTGGTTTCTGTTGAATTAATCTTGTCAGACCCTTCAACAAGGCATTAGGCTGGGTCAACCTTCAACAAGTTATTTGGGAAAAGGATGTGCCTTCAAATTATTTGGGAGGAGGAGGATGTGTGCCGCTCAGTCAATTCCATCAAGGCTATAAACTTCTTTCAGGAAAAAACAGATCTTTGGAAAAAAAATGGAGAAAAAGAGAAACACTGAGATTTTATTTCCCACAATCCCCCCTTTCTTTTATTTTACTCTTTTTCTCCTTCTGCACTTTCCCGAGAGTCCTGCATTTCTGAACTCTCCAACATCCTTTCACGTTCTCTTTGGACAATGACATTTCTGTTGCTTGCACTGTCCAGCTGGAGTCCGGTTCATCTGAGAGTAGTGCGTCCAGCCCCTCTCTGCTGTTCGTACAGCTGTCTCTGTAGTCAGTAACACCTGGATGGGTCCTTCCCAGAAGGCTGCAATGTTATCTCTTTCCACAGCTTTATCTGCA
Source organism: Acrochordus granulatus (assembly GCA_032468055.1). Taxonomy (NCBI): domain Eukaryota; kingdom Metazoa; phylum Chordata; class Lepidosauria; order Squamata; family Acrochordidae; genus Acrochordus; species Acrochordus granulatus. The sequence goes on from JANHZU010004325.1 coordinate 187,348, forward strand.
CCTACTCTCCTGGTTTTATTTTGTGGACTGCAAACTCCGATGGCGGCCTTTGGGCTATCAAGCCTCAGTGCCTGAATGAAGACAAAGTAGAAGACTTTTCAGTTATTCAGTTCTTTACAAACATACCCTTATATTCATGGTTCGGAACTCCCTCTAAATCAGCCAAATAGGGAAGTCCAAATCGCATTTTATATGGCAAAATCCCCATCTCCCTCCTCGGACTGGCTCTAATTCATAATAAGGCCAAAGGCAGGCATCTCGTCCATGGGAATTTACACACATAACCCTAACCCATGGCTCCCTTGGTGCCAGATAGCCATTACTTCTCTCATTAACGGAGAGTTTAACATGTCTCTCCCATCCGGTAAAAGCCATCTTCCTTCTTCTGTTTCTGTTGCTCCCACCTTGAGTAACTCTTTCTACATCTGTACATTTTGTCTTGCTTTTATCTTTGGCGTTCCTCGAACTTCAACTTTCTAGCCAAGCTTCCTGTGCTCCGGCCTCTACCTCCTTCGCTTGCTTTGCACAAGAGGAACATCTCTGTCTCCTCTTTTCTCTGCCTTTCTTTGGACTGCCTTGTTCACAGACATACTTTACTCACAGAACACCTTACGAGCAAGTTCTGCTCACTGGGAAAAGGGCGTCCCAGCTGTCCCATCTAACTTCTTAGGACCTTCTCTACTTTGACCTATGCGTGCTGGATCTAGGTCTATCGTATAAGATTTTTAGATACACAAAAGAAAGGCACTATCTAAACACGTGGCACAATCAAATCCTGGGCCCATTTATTCATAATAATAACAGAAAGTTTGCAAAGCTGAGAAATTAGAAAGCACACAGAGTGTTGCACAATTTCAAAAACTCAAAGCATTCCCTTCCTGTAAAAAGTTCTAATTCTTAAAGGAGACAAACTTGCTTGCAACACAAACCTGCAACCGACATCATTTCCTCCAACAAATTCACACAAATACGTACAGACAAATATTTATGAAAGGTGAAACATTCCCTCACCTGCTTCTGGCTTGTCTCCTAAAATCAGGCGACAAAAACTTTTTGGCCAGTCACTGAGAAACCTTGCTCACAGCTCTTCTTTTGCACAACAAATTTCTCCCAGCGAAAGGGAGCCCAGGAACGCCTCCCCTCTCTCTCCAAAGCACAACAGTTCAAACGCCTCTCCCTTGTTTGTCTTCGAAGCAGAGACTCGCCGGGAAAGAGGGATCGCCTTCCCCCCTCCCCGTCTCTACCGGTGGGGTTTCTCTCGCACGCGGCACTTTCAGCGCTCGCAGTTTCTTTCCCTCAGGCGAACGGGCGACTCTCTCTCTCCGCCTTGGCTGTCTGGGGCGGCGGGGAGCAACGCGCATTCCTCACACCTTTATTCTCCTTCGTCTTTCCTTTATTCTGCCAGTCCGAACGATCAGGACGAAAACACTTTCACCCAACCTCTCTTCTGCAGAACAGCACTGATCGGAAAGAGCTCTTCTTCAAACGGGGCTCCCTTGAGATTTATTTTCTTTTGGGTCCATTAGGCACAAGATTAGTATTTGCCCCTGGAACCCAACAAAGGGCACAATCTGATTCTTCTTGAGAAAATAGTGCCTTATTGTTCACATGGATACGCAGCTCCTGACAAAGCCAATCTTCACATGCCCCGTATTTTGGCCCAAATGCACATTTTCCTTTCCGTTGCTTCCTCAGTCCAAAATAAAACAGCGCTACTCTATCCTTCTATCCTTATTCCTCGTTCGGCTGCGGTATTTTCAGGTCTTCGACCGTCTCCCCCAAAGGACTACCCGGCGGAATGTCCCCGGAGGCCACGCTGTCCTCCGCCCCGTGGACCTTTGACTCCCTCCGTCTGCCCTGCCTGCGACCACGCTCACTCCGGGTTGACCAAACCACCTGCTTCGTCCTTCTGCGACTGCTTCTCTCGCGACGCGACAGAACTGCGAATCCGGACTCCGCAGTCGCTTCGTGCTCAGAGCACGTCCCACGCTTCCCGCCAAGCCACGTCACACACACGCAGAGTCCAGCCAGCCGCCAAGGCGAGACTCGACAGTCCCCATTTTCTCACCTGGCCCGTGCGCAGAGTTGCCCGGTTGCCGCGGTAACGTGTCCACGAACGACCCTGCAGCCGTCCCTTTTCCGTCCTCGGTGCAACCCTCTCTGAGCCCCCAAGTTGTTCGAAACAGCCCAGCTTCCAGCTTAAAATAAAACTAGAGACTTTGGCATGGAGACAGAAAAGCCGATTTGACGTTTTCGCAAAGACGGGCGCAGCGAGTACTCGCAGGAACAGCGGACACCTCAGCGAGGAAACCTCCACGCGGTTATGCCCTCCTCCCTTTCCCCATTGGAGAGCTACTCCGGAGTGTGCAGCCTATCAGAGCCGCCTGGGAAGTCCCGCCTCAGCTTACGTCCCCCGCTGCTCTGCTCCTCTCTCCGTCGGGCCTTAGGGGCGCTTTTCCGTCTTCGGCGCCGCCCGCGGGTTGCCTTGAGGCTCCCTTCCTTCCGCTCGTTCGTTCCCGCCAGCTCTGTGATAACGAGGCCGCCTTTGCTGTCAAAACAAGGATAAGAGATACCGAAGAACGCGTATGGAGACAAAAAGACAGTTGCAAAGGTGTGGAGAAAAACCGTCCCTGGGCGAGTCAGGATTCACATTCGCTGAGGCGTTCCTGCTGTCCAGACTAGGTTTTCTCACGCTGGTGTTTCCCAGGTAAATCGAACAACATGGCTGGGAACCGTGGGAGCTGTGTCCTTCCTCCCTGTCTGGTTGGCTTTGCATTCCGATGGCCTCTACCGATGATACCAGTTTAGTTCTTTCACCCAGAACTCGAGTACTGCAGTTGTTGAAGCTTGTACACTAATCCAGCTGTTTTACGGTGTTTTAGCTGGAGAAAAGAGGATTTTACTGGGAATTTAAATAATTGTGAATAAATTTTCAGATTACCCCTTTGTTACGCCTTTATAAATCCCGGAAGATTTCTGAAGTTATGTTACTGGACACAAACTGTGCTCAGTTTCTGACTCCTGATCATAGGAGCAGAGAACCTGAGACGCACTAGAGTTTTTAGGCTGCGGCCTCCCCTCCCATTTCTTTGTCTCTAGAAATTTAATATTTCAGCCAAAGATCTTTGAAAGGGATCCCACCCCAGTCAAAACACATGTTGTTCATTTTCTTTCAACTGCTGATTGTGCATTCAACTCTACACTGGAGAGGCCTGCAGTATTTGTACAGTTCAGGGAATCATACTTTTAGAAGGCTATAGACAATTGAGATCCAGCTCAAAATATGTTGTAGAAGACATTCGAGAGTATGCCCAGCTGCACGAGGAATTCTTGAAGGAGCTGGGCATACTTAGCCCGGAGAAGGGAAGGTGAAAGAGGAGTGCCTTTCAGTGTCATGTCACATATTTCCGTTCTGCGGATATTTAAAAAGAGACCGGTAAAAACCCAGATACGGAATGGATTCTTCCACCTTAAAATGCATGCAAGTGATCAAAATGACATTCAAGTGGTAAGTACTGGAATACATTGAGTTATTGCTAAGGAAAAGTGAAATGCTTCCAAAACAGGGAGCGTGCAGCATTTTACAGTCTGAAGGTTCTACTCAGAGTGGTAGGCTGTAGGCCTGAGTCCTCAAAGAAGATAAGTCCGGAATGAAGCAGGCAGGGCTAGCTAAAAGAACTGAATGTAAGTTAAATTTAAAGTGAGTTAATATGTGATTATATCCCATGTAACAAATAATGTCCTCCTCCTGTCCTATTAAAAATGGCAATTTGGTAGTGAATTTTGGAGGATCCTGAAAGCCATATCTAAATCTTGGGAGGTGGAGGTAGGATTTTTCATGGTATTAGAGGTACAGCTTGACTCCCCCTTGCTGTACGTCAACATGCCTAACATGAAACTGTATTTCTTTGGGGATGAAAATAATCCCTAACCTATAGGTAATACACTAATCCTACTGTATATCTCAGAAAATACCAGCATTGCCCAGAATAAACCGAAGATTGATTCCTCGCTTCAGACTTGAGGATGAATTTGATAGCTCTCCTAGTAAAAAATAAAGCTCTCCAAAGGTAACGAACGTTCATTCAGATCATGATAGTTGTGCCACTCAGAAAATGTTGAGTAGAACATTGTTACCTGCAGAAGTTGTCAGTATATGTTTTGTGAGGCTTCAGAAGACGGTGACAGCCTTTGCTGATTAGGACAGCCATGTTGATCCTTATCGTCTTGTAAAGTAACCGTTTTTCTAAATTTTACATAGCAGTTTTAAAAAGATAGCTTCATTGCCTAACAGTATAAAAGTACTTACGCAAAAGAGAAAAAAGAAGAAAGAGGACAGCAGACGAATTCAGTCAGATAATCTAAGTGAGTTCACTTAGGCAGTCACATTTGCTCTAAACAGGGAATGATTTCCATGTCCCTTCACACAATTTTATTTTTACTGCCTTGTAGCAAAAATATGAACAGGAAATAAGTCTCTTCCACCTGCTTTTGAGTTTCAAGCCAGTGACTTGAAGTTTCATTATTTTTAACAAAATGCAGCTGTTTTTGAGAAATGAAATGAGATCCGGCTCCATTTCTGCTGTTTAGCAGTGCATTTTTGTAAAAGTAACACATACGAACACTGACATGCCTTAAGCTACAGAGTTCTTTGTTTTTTTTCCTGAGCCGTGCTAGATTTATCTGGATCATGTATTTAGGAATCTGTCTGCCTATTTCACATAGAAGAACAGTGATCACTTTTGAAGGGATGCGGGCTTCACTTTGGGGATACAAGGGCCTCAGTATTGGGCGGAATTGGGTGGAACCATTCCAGATTCTTCTTTTTCCCTGGATTCTTTTTCCTTATATTTTGGAGTTTGCAACTGAGTTCAGTCTCTTTTGAGACTTTCTGATTGTTTTCTTCTCCCAATGGTAGAAAACCCGTCTGGTGCATGCGATTTAAGGGAACCGATTGCCTATTTCATATGTGGAAAGAAATGGAAGAAGCAAGAAGAAAACATAGAGAACTTTTTATCCTTCCCGAAATATTTATGGTATCAGAACCAGGCTAGATGGGAGCAATCTTCTCAAGATTGGTGTCCGCCAAGTGCGAGAGAATTACAATTCCTGGAAAGTGGAGAAGAAGTGCTTAAACTTGCTCTTGTCATATCAAGGGAAGAGACACGCTCTCATTTCTGTGTTTGGCCCTGAAGTAAATTTTGCAAATCACAGATGTTTCTGGGATTGTAACTGCTGTCTCCCCTTCATTGTTTGGACCACAGCTCCCCAAATTTCAAAAGAACATGGTCCCAGCATGGTCCCAGCCCATTGGTAAATTTGTTTCTCAAGTTTGTATAGCTGCTCATCTCACAACAGCAGCCTACAGCAAAGTTGAAGGTCACGTAGGAAATTAAGTGAGAATAAATGTATTCCCTATATATAAAAAGCATTAGTTTGCTCCTGAGTGCTTCTAAATCACTCAAACTCCCCGTCAATAAGTAGCAAATACATTGTTAAAGAAGATCACATAAGCCAACAGGCAGACTGAAACAAAAAAGTGTAGAGAATAAAATCAAACAAAATAAACATTTAAGGAAAATACACAACATTCCTGAAAATGAGAAGACGATAGAACTTCCTGAGTATGCTCAATTTAACATGTAAACAACAGATCTATGTACTCAGCACCACATTTATTTTTATCCTGCTTTTATTACTTCTAAAACAACTCAAGGCAGCAACATTTAACACACCTTCCTCCTCCTATTTTCCCCACAACAGCAATGCGGTGAGATGAGTTGGGGTGAGAGAGAGTGGCTGGCCCCAGGTCACCCAGCTGGCTTTCATAGCTAAAGCAGGATTAGATTGTATGACCTCCTGGTTGCTCGTCTGTTACCTTAACCACTAGGCCAAACTGGCTCTCAGTTTGAATACACCTCTTAAGGGGGAAAATTTACTTATCAAAGCCTGAAGTTCCTATAAATATGACTTGCTTTTCTGGGTCCATTTTGGAGCTACCTTGATTGCTGTCCATCACGCTGTTGGAATAAACTCTGCTTCCAGCAACTTGCCCATGTGTGTGCCTTTAAGATGACCCAGCCTGGATTTAAACCAGGACATTCTTCTAACAGGATGTTAATAACAGAGTCATCTCACTGGTTTTCCAATTCTCTGGGGTCCCCAGGCCTGATGGTATAACAGGGAAAGACAGGAGTGATGATGCCAGCCTAACTTGGAGGATATTCCACAATGTGGGCACCACAGTCGAGAGTCTAGGGCCCACCAATTGTAGCTCCCTATATGTCAGAATCCGCAGCACGAACTCTCCACTAGATCTGGCAGGACAGGAATGTGGAACTGGGGAGAGGCGATCCCTCGAATAACCCAGTCCCGTGCCATGTAGGACTTCAAAGGTGGAAACTAGCACCTTGAATTGCACCAAGAAACAAACCGATAATCAGTGCAGCTGGTGGAACAGAGGCATAACCTGTGTTCTAGAAGCTGGCAGAACTTCTGCTGCATTTTGCACCAGCTATTTCCAGGTACTCTTCAAGGGCAGTCCCATGTACAGCATATTACAGTAATCCAAACAGGAGATGACTAGGGCATGAGTGACTGTGAATAGGGCCTCTCAATCTAGAAATGTATAATACGAAGTTATGTGAAAGCCCTCCTTAGTATGATTGCCACCGGCTTCTCGAACAGAGGTTTTGAGTCCAGGAGGACTCCCAGATTGAGCACAGGGTTTGTTTTGGGCAATGTAGCCCCATCCAGCACCAAAAAAAGTCATAGTCCCAGACCCGGGGGGTTCCAAAACCCAGAGCCATTCAATCTTGCCAGGGTTCAGTTAAAGTCTGTTGTTCCTCATCCAAATCCTCCTCACATCCTTCAGACACTGGGATAAGATGTCCAAAGGTGACCCTGCCAGTCGTGACCGACTCTAGGGTGCAGTGCTCATCCCTGTTTCCAAGCTGAAGTGTTTGTCCTAGGGCGCTTCCGTGGTCATTTGGCCATCATGACGAGATACCAAAGGTGCACGGACACTGTTACCTTCCCGCCGGAAGGGGTGGTACCTATTTATCTACTTGCGCTTGTGCACTTTTGAACCGCTAGGTGGGTGGGAGCCGAGGCGGAACAGCAGGAGCTTGCCCTGCTGCATGGCAATGCCAGGTCTCGAACTTGGGCGGCCGACTTTCCAGCTGGCCAGCCAGCTGAGCTCTTAACCACTTGCGCCACCGCACCTCTTCGTGCCACCGCGCTTTAAGATGTCCATAGCATCCCTTCATTTGCCAAGGGCAGAGATGTACAAAGGGTATCATCAGCATCTTGATGATACTTCATCCCATGGCAATTAATAGACTTACCCAACTCATTTTCTCATATAGATGTTAAACAGGAGGGGAGAAAGCTCTGACCTCTGTGGCACCGTACACACAGAGGCTGAGGTCAGGATCTCTCCTCCTCAATCACCACCAACTGGAATCATTCCTGGAGAAAGGAGATGAACGAGCACATCATTGTGCCATCCACCCTCAATCCTGTGAGTTGATCCAGAAGGATGCCATGATCAATGTATCAAAGCCACCAAGAAGTCAAGTAAGACAGAACCCCCATCCTGCCCACATCAGGGCTCATCCAAAAGTATAAGCAGTGCTGTTTCTGTCCCATACCCAAGGGAGATTGGCTACTGGTTCAAAATTATCCAGTATTGTGGGGTACAGTGCTGGCTTCTTGAAGAGGGGACAGATCAAAGGCTCCTTAAGAGATAACGGAACGCCCCCCTCACTCAAAGAAGAAACCACCACTCACATGACACTCCCCAGTTTACTTTAATAAACCAGCAGTTTATAAAAAGCATTTAGGAAACAGGGTTTGCTTGCAGATGCTCCTATTGAGTATAGATGAAAGTTCATATTGAGACTTCAGCTCCTTCCTTCCTTCCTTCCTTCCTTCCTTCCTTCCTTCCTTCCTTCCTTCCTTCCTTCCTGTCTGTCTTTCAGTCTTTCTTTCTGGTGTTTGGAATTATTTTAATCGCAGGGCCTTTTGTTTTATTAACGCTTTATCTCCTGATAAAGAGGTGCAATTGCAAGAGATGAAACAGTGGTTTTCAGCAAGTTTCTGTATACCAATGATATCCAACACATGAAAGACAAAATATCCAAAATGGGAAGCCATTCTAGATGTAACGATTCATGCAAGTAAGCCAACCATTAATTTGGAGTGTAAATTTTCAAATTTTGCTTCACATACATTTCTTGGAATCTTGTGTAATCTTTTAAACATTGAAATGGATAAATGTTATTAATATAAAAATGAACACTGCTTTAGTTTGTATGATTTTTAGAAAATGGAAAATTATAATGTAAGTAGATTGGTGGTGGTTTTTGTTGTTCAGTCGTGTCTGAATCTTCACTGCCCCAAGGAATGCAGCATGCAGCTTCCCTGTCCTGCACTGCCCAAATCCATGCCCAGGATGCAATCTAACCACTTCATTCTCTGCTGTCCCTTTCTCTTTTGACTTCAATGTCTCCCAGCATCATGGTCTTTTGCAGTGAGTCCTCTCTTCATATTAAGTGGCCAAAGAATTAGAGCTTCATCTTAAGTATCTGTCCTTCCCATGAGTAATCAGGGTTAATTTCCTTTAGGATTGACTGGTTTGATCTCCTTGAAGTCCAAGTGACCCTCAAGAGTCTTTGGAGGCATCAGTTCTTTACTGTCAGCTTTCCTTATGGTCCAGCTCTCAAAGCCATACATTCCTACTAGGCAAACCATAGCTTTGACTATACAGATCTTTGTCAGCAAGGAGATGTCTCTGCTTTTTAATATGCTGTCTAGGTTTGCCATAGCTTTCCTCCCAAGGGGCAAGCATCTTTTAATTTCATGGCTGCAGTCACCATCTGCAGTGATCTTGGAGCCCAAGAAGGTGAAATCTGCCACT
>JANHZU010004325.1:216163-227045 GCA_032468055.1 Acrochordus granulatus
AAAATATTCACCAAAAAATCATTTTCAACGGAATTTGAGGTAGAAATGATTGTCCCTAACATCTGAAACAAGTAACCCTGATTAACACACGATATAAAGCAGAAATAGAGCAAACGAACTAGCACGGATCTGCTCCGAGGCAGCTTTTGGCCTTGGCTGCTGCTGGCTGCTGTCTCTTTAAGACGGCCTTTTTTCTCTCAGCTTTTCCAGACGCCGTGGGCGGTTATTCTTAAAGTGGGCGGTTATTCTTATCTAGCACTTAGTGCTTCTTCCCTCCGTACTATGAGGGAGAATTGACTCTCTGTGTGTGGTTGTCTGTCACACGTGACACGTGTCTCTGTCACACGTGGCTTAAGAATATCCCAGCACGAAGGAGAGGAGGGGGAGGGGACTTCCTGGAGATTGACTCGGGAGTCTCCCGAGTTCTCTCTCTCGAATGCCTTTCACTTAATTTATGCTGTTTACGCAGCAAGAGAGGAGAGGTCCGTTGGGAGATTTCCCATGTGAGCTGATCGTTGGGAGATTTACCACGTGAGTGCTCATTGCGATCAGGAACGTAGGCAGAATGCATGCATGCGCGCTGCCACCAGTATGGGAATGGAGTAAACTGCACGAGAGGAGAGTTGGCAGAACACGCGCATGCTGCTTCCGGTACGGCAATGGAGTAAATCGCACGAAAGGAGAGTTGGCAGAACGCACACATGCTGCTTCCAGTATGGCAATGGAGTAAACTGTGCGAGAGGAGAGTTGGCAGAATGTGCGCATGCGGCTTCCGGTACGGCAATGGAATAAACTGCGCGAGAGGAGAGTTGGCAGAACGCACACATGCTTGCTGCATAAGCAGAACTCTCACACGGGGTTGCTGTCTTCAACAACGGAGTAAAGCACGAGGTAAGAGTCGGCAGAACTCCTGCGCAGAGTTGCCTCAATGGGAAATACAGAGTGCACTTACTGATGACGCACAAGGTTTGGCACGAAGTTTCCTCATCTTGTCAGTCGCGGCTCGTCTAGCGGAATATTTTTTGATTAAATTTTTTGCTCGTCCGAGTTTCTCGTCCTGCGAGTTACTTGTCTTGTGAGGTACCACTGTATTTTTGTACAAAGTTACATTCTTGAACAGTTTGAGAATTACTGCATTATTGTCTCAGAAATTTGCTCAGGGTTGTGGGGCCCATTCCTTTAATCCTGGGGAACATGTACTGGCTGGGGAATTCTGGGACTGAAGTCCACACATCTTAGTTGCTGAGGTTGAGAACACTGCTTTAAAACATTGTACTACTCCAGTTCTCTACCTACATGCCCTAACCAGCAAAAATGGAATAATCTAGAGGAATGTGTATTTTAAAACAACAAAAATGTTCCATGTTTCCATTTCTGAAAATGCTAAAGTCACTTAGTGAGGAAAGGATGAGCACTGGATTCTGTCCTTTTCATGCTCCCGAGGACACAGCATTCTGCACAGGACTCTCAACATGATTTCATTGCCATAAATGACTGGTTTTTAAATAGATACTATAATTATTAATCCCAAATGGCAAAATTATAAAGGAACGAGAAAATATTGCCCCATAATTCATGATCATAATCCCATGATTAAGGATTTCTTTAGAGAACTACACTCTGTATTGATTTCTTGGGAAAGAGGTTGTGAAATCAGTTTAATCTACCGTTCAGTTAGATACAACAGTGGAGATGATACCGTGGAATTAAAGGAGAGTGGTTCCCATTCAAAATCTCTCTGGGATACGCTGCTTCTCTTCATAAACACACTAGGAGTCCTGACCCTGTGACTTAAACATAGGTTTATTTAAAACTTCCAGGATTTTCAGATAAGAACATCCCCGTGTTAGCATGAATAGCATTACTTTGTAATCAGAGTACAATACAGCAGAATTCCAATCAAACAAAACTGCTTTTATTTCCATATTGGGAGCACAGCCAGAATATAGTCTACCTTCTTGTCATAAGTTAGCACAATTTTTAAATAGGTATGTATCATTTTTGTAAGCTGTTTAGTAAGTTACAACAACAATAAAAAGCAACAATATAATCCAGAATCAATAAGAACTATTTACACCTCCACAAGAACTTTAAACGATGTGTACTTGTCCTCTTCTATTTGCACTTCAGAGATGACACCATACTCTATTACTGTTTTCTCAAATCACTTGAATGCCAATTTACAATCATGTCACATTGCTTGGCATTAAACCCCTTCGGACCCTCTTGTTTAGCACCTCCGTCTTGTTGGATTCAGAAGGCTCTTTTTATCAAGGTAGACTGATCTTATGAATCTTGCCTTTTGTTGATTAAAACGAACTTAAAATAGGGGAAATTCACTTTATTACTTGCTATAATATCTCGTTTCAATCTGAATGCATTATTTTGTTATGTTGTAGGAAGAATGTTAATTTTATTGTATCTGATAAGAACCTAGAGGAGCGGGAAAATGTTAAATTCTTGCTTAACATATTGGAAAACTCCCAACTAGGAGCAACATGGCAGTGAATGTTGACTTCTATGCACGCAGATGATCATGAGGTGGAGCACCAACACAGATCTTAATATATCAGCATTAAGATCCTTGATTAAGAAGACCATTCAGAAGCAACTTGAATTAGATATGCTGTTCTGAAACAAAAATGCTCATGACATACATATCAGTTAGAAGCTTTGCCAGTACGCCATACTGGAACATATAGCACTACGTTACCACAGTAGGTAACTTAGACTTATGACAGATACGCAAATGCTGTAGCTCCCAATAATTCTCCGGAACCTGACTGTAGATAGGACTGATGGGCTTTATTTACAAAGCGTGCTCCTGAATTAACTCATTTTCTTGGTTTGTACAAATGGGTTGTGTTCACACCACATGCCAGTGACAAAAAAATTTAAAACTAATTAAATGTATCATCTTGTGCAAATCCAGCTGCTAGATCTTTAACTGACTCAATTATTATTGTATTGGGTGAACAGAGTCTTAAAATAAGAATAACTGCTATAATATTTCTTATTATATAATATTTCTTATATAAAATAAGAATAACTGCTATAACATTTCTTATTTTGATTTATCTATAATGATCTTGGAATATAGCTATTGTAATATTTTTGTTTTAATAAGATAGCAGCATAAATGTAGTTAAAAAAATAAAATCTTAAAAAAGGAGAAATACAGATTTCTCTCTGCGCTAGCGTCTTATTACTTTCTGCAAATAATCCTAAACAAAATCATTGTAATTTTCAGAAATATATATTTAATCTCTTGCTTTGCTTTGGTTCCTCTAAGTAAGTCTGAAGAAAGAACATCTCTACAGAAATCAGTAGAAAGGAGTTTTGTTGGTTTCATTGGAACTATAGCTATTTTTATCAGTGGTATGGTCTGTCCATCTGTCTGGCTTTTCTTATCCATATTTTCTGTCTCATATTTCAGGTAACAAAGACTTCTGTGAAGACATGAAAGGCCTATAAACAGTATTGCAATATATTTTAAGGGTCATTTTAAGATAGCTTCTATTTATTTTGCTGAAATGAAGGCAATATCATTTTCTGATTTTTAAAAATACTTTTCAGAACAATATTGTATTTTTTGTTTTTGTGAGTTTTATTTTGATGAGTCTTCAGGAGTGCGTTGGGGTTCCGCTTTTCCTTTCTCTAAGAGTATCAGTTCAGTTCTTGCTGAAGATGAAACAATGGGCTCTGGTGATATGTCATCTGAGCTTTCATTTTCTTCTTTCTCATTGAGTGATAAGGTTTCCTGAGCATCAAAGAAAAATTCAGATTCAGATGTTAGACTTTCGTCATCCTTTCCTTTTTTTGAATCTGTTTCCTCTTCTTGGTCCACTTCCTTGCTCTTTTTTGTGGGAGGTGAGAAACCTAACTTGGGAAATCTAAACCATCCCATTTTTTCAGTTTGTTTGGCAGTATCACTGTCTACTGTGGAAAAATCATCAGGCTGAACTTCCTGTTGAGCTTCAGGTTTTGAATCTGATGCGTCATCAGCAGTGGAAGAAAACCCAATTTTTGGAAACCAAAGTTTAAATCTGGCAGATCTCTTACCATCAAGTTTTTCTTTTTCATCTTGAGGCTCTTCTGTGCTACCTGTAACTTGAGTTTCTTCTGCAATTTCTAAGGCAGATTTAGATACCTCTATTGGCTCAGAATGACTTTGTGCAAATTCACTGGAAGATTGCACATCAACTGTAGCGGCTTTACGCTTTGTCAGTGTTGTAACAGAAGATGCTCCTTCAGTGAATTCACAAGTTGTATCTTGATCTTTACCAGATGGTTTCACTTCACTCAAACCAGCCTTTTGTGCTGCTTCTCCTGTACCTGTAAGTCGGTGATCCTTATCCTCAAATGTTTCATCCCTGCATTCTGTAGAAGGGAACTTGACTGGTATATCTAAGCTCACATGGGATTCCTTAATGTTCACTTTGACAAGTGAAAATCCAAAGGCAGCAGTTTTAACTTCTGATGGAAGAATCTGAGATTCTTTTACTGTTTGAGTGGAGAAAGATTCCTGTATTTCGGTATCATCGCCGTAACCAAAGGCAGATTTTTTCTCCACCTTTATTTCTTTGCTTTCAATGTATGAGCCTTGAACCTGCACCAGTGCACTTGAACTAAATGGATCTTCAGGCTGAAGTCTAATTTCAGGTGGTGCTCTCTGAATGTCTGGCTCCTTCACTGTTGTAATTTTAGCTACTGACTTTTGAATGTTACCGTCTATGGTGTCCATTTTCTTTGTAAGAAATTCAGCCCTGAATTTCTTTGGCACCTGTACGTGCACTGCTGTATCTGCAGAAGATGAGTCCGTATATGGGAGCTTACTTCCAACTTGTGGTCTTTGAATGGCAGGTTCAGACAATGTTGTAATTCTGACTGTTGATTTCTGAATATCACCATCTGAATCTCCTTTCTCTTCAGGGACCATAGTTCTGAACTGCAGTTGAGAAATAGCAGCAGTAGTATGTTTTATATCCATTGTCTCTTCTGAAGTCAGTGATTCTCCTTCAGAAATTGTACGTCTGAACTTTGGCATTTTGAATTTGGGAATTTGAAAACCTACTTCTGCATCTCCAGATTTTTTATCCTGAACTTGGATTTCTGATATTTCTCCGTCAGGTTTAACTAATGACACATCGGTCTGCATTTTTAGTGAATCAGCCTGAGCTTCTGCACCCTGAGATGTACTGTGCAAATTGGCAAATGTTGGAATCTTGATTTTAGATGCTTTTGTTTTACTTGATTTCTCTTTCTCTTCTGCTTTGACTTCATCTTCTGTGGGTAAATCTTTTTCAAAACCCTCAACTGGGAAATCAATGATTTCAAAATCTTCATCGGTGTTTGAAACATCCATTTTCACTTTGGAAAGAGCAACAGCAGGTTCTTCTAGGTCAGATTCAATACCGGGAACAATGGCACTGCTCTTTGTGGCAGACCATCCAAACAAAGGCACACTGAATGTTGGCATTTTAAATATCCTTTCTTTTCCCTGGGTATCCTTTCTGGGTGATTTCTTTTCGGTCCTCGTCTCTTCAGGTTGTGTATCAAGGCTTTGCAGAGGCTCTGCAATAGTAGGATCAATTTTCTTTCCCATAGTAATTCCAGTAGATGGTACCTCAACCGTTGCCGTGACTTTGGGCTGCTGAATGGTTATCTCACTTTTAGGGATGTTTATATCAATATCCACCTCTGGGATACTGATTTCTGAGGTGCTAATGAACCCAGTTTTATGTATTTGCATACTTTGTCCTTCTGCCCTATGTTTAACTACATCAGCATAGGTTTTAGACTCCAAGTCACTCGGTTTCCTGCCAGATTTTTCTGAGAGCTGTAAAATACTGCCTTTGGCCACTAACCGGTCAGTGGTAGACTGCTTTTCTTTCTGTACTATAGTATCCTCTTGAAGAAGCTTGACTTTTCGTTCTAAAATGTCTTTTTCAGTGTCAAGTTCCAAATGGGGAGATGTAGTTACAACTTCAGGAGATTTTACTCCAGCTTGTAATCCAGTGACAAGAGCTTCTCCAGTGCTGCCTTCAGTTTCAGCATCACTTTTCTTAATCTTTGAAGAAGTTCGGCCAAATGAAGGCATTTTGAATTTTGGCATTTTAAACCAACTCTGAGATTCCTCCACCTGAATTTCTTCAGAATTTGCTTCATCGCTTTTAACTTCTAAGGGCTGAGCTTTTCCACCAAGTTGATCAGATTCTGTGCTTATTTGAAACTGAGAGACATCAGATTCTGCTTTTGGTGATGTGATTCCACTGCCTGAGAGATCACTTTCCTGATGTGAAATTTCAAACTTTGGCATTTTGAGTTTTGGCATTCTAAACTCCCCCTCCGAACCATCAGATTTTATGCTTCCAGTGTTCACATAAATGTCACCTTTGAACCCTGTTTCTAAGCATTTCTGTTCAAATGAACTTTTTGTCTTATCCGTACCTGTCTGGAAAGTTTTGATTTCTTCTTTGATTTCGTCTTTCAACATTTTTAAACTTATTTCTGTTTCTTCTACTTTTCTTGTTGTAAAACTCTTTTCTATGTCAGGTATTTGTACCAAAGCTCCATCACCTTCCACTGCTATATCCAGCTCTGCTTTTGGTATCTTTGTCTTAGACAGTGAGATTTTGGGCATCATTAAATGAGGTCTTCTCACCTGACTTTTTTTTGTAGCTATTTCTATGTTTTGTTCAATATTAATTTCTTGATCTTCTGAAATAGTTACTTTTGGTTCTTTAGCTATATCATCTGATTCCATGCCTGCTTTGGCTTCTTCCAGAGATTCCCTTGCATTTGTTTTAAGGCTTGCTTCCTTTTTAGGGGACCAGCTCAGTGATGGCAGTTTGAATTTTGGCATTTTGAAATGTCCTTTTTCTTCTCCATCTAAACTTCCCCCCTTAGTTATCTCTCCTTTACCTTCTGGCTCCTTAGCTGCAGAATGTGAATCCTGAATGCTCACCTCTGACTGTGCAACACAAATATCGACAGGTGGTACGCGCACTGTTGCAGTCTTCACATCAGCTTTAAAGATTCGGGGCATTTTCATTTTCTCTTCCAAAACATTATTTTTTTCACCAGGTATATCAGATTCTGTTTCAAAGGTAAGAGCTTCCACTGCAATATCAGCAATATCTGTTGTTGTTTTCAGCTGGGGAACAGCAGTGTCCTTGGATAGATCAATAGCAGTATCTGGCACTTTTCCTTTAGAAAATGAGATCCCAAAGTTAGCCATTTGAAATTGCAACCTTTTTATTTTCTATGTGTACCTTTAATTTTTATTCCCTGTTCCATCTACAGGTATTTGAGTAATTTCTACTCCAATTCCTGGTACTTTCATTTTAGGAACCTTGATTCCTGCCACAGGTTTATAATTTCCATCATCAACATCATCTGGCTGTAGTTCTGGTTTTAAAAAACTAATATTGAATGAAGGAAGTAAAAGTTTAGGTCAAGTGACTACCATTACCTACCAAAGACGCTTTAATTGCTGGTATAAAATGTTCTGTGCTTGGAATCTTAACTCTGGTCATTTTAATGCTTTTTTAATATTATTGTCAATTATTTCCTCATCTAATGTTTCTGGTATAATATCTTTTTCTTCGTTAGAAAAAGACACTGTCATGCCATTGTTCAGTGACAATACAGATTTCAGCTTTAGGACTTTCATTTTTGGAAAAGATATTTTGGTGAAGTAAAATGAGGCCTTCTCATTGTCCTTTTCTCATTACTTTTATCAGTATGTGTATGGCCCTCTAGGTTGCAGGATGGCCTTCAGTTTCCTCCCCAGTCAGTTTTAATTAAAATTCTATTTTATTGTTGAAACTGTAAATGAGGGATCTTCTTTGCTCATGTTTATATCTATGGAAACACTAGATTATTTTTGGAGACCAGCTAAATACATTTTGAATTTGGCATCTTATATTTATTTTCTTTTTCTCATGCTTTTTCATTAGTTTCATTTTTTAATATCTTTGCTGTTTAAATCTTGCCATGTGATTCTGCAATACAAACTATCTGCAGATAAAACGACCGTATCTATCTCTGGACTTTTCACGCTGGATTTCAGTGTGAATCTTACACTGTGAATCAGTAGGAATCTTTCATTGATGAAATCTCTATTTTTAGATCTGAAGCACCGGGCACTACTTCAGAGGTCTGTGATTATCTGACATCTAAAAGTTGCTTATTCGAATTTACACCAGAAATATTATCTCAATCTTGCAGACCTTTTAATCTTTCCCTTTGAAAAACCAGCGTTTCTCTTAGCTGCAGTAAAATGGAAATCATTTGATATACCTTTAGCTCCTAAATCGGAATACATGTAGTCAATAATGGTTAGGTCAAATCTAACCTGTCTTGGCCAAATTTGTGACATCAGTACCAATTCCAAATTCAGATTTCTGAGAAGCCACCAGATACCTAGAATGATATGGCTAGTGCATTAGTTTTCACTCTTGTCAGCTTTAGAAGGAGCTATTTCAATTTTGAAAAACCAAAGTTAGGCACATACAAGCTAAGCAAGCTGATATTTCTCCCACCAGCATGACTGTGACATTCAAAAATATCCATGTTGTTGTCTTCAGGAATGCTTGCAGCAGACCTTTTCCAACTACAGTAAATTACTTCTGATATTCAAGTTCCTTGACACTTACAGATAAAACTACATCTCCATTACTTCTTGTGCAATAGGAACAATGTGCAGTTCTGGTCTTACAATGTGTCCGTCAGAGGCGATGCCAGTTTTTAGGAGGAAGATTTTCCGAAAGAAGAAATAATATACTTAGACATTTTATATTTATTACCTTTCTTTTTAAAAGATTTCCCTGATGATCTAGAACTACTTTTAATGTTGGAATCCAATTCCTCATCTTCAGAATAAGAATAAGGAACATCTGTAATGTTCAGAATAGAACTAGCCAAGGCTGGGAAATCAGAAGCTACTTTGGGTGATTAAATATTGTATTTAGGAATTTTAGATGTTTGAATGGTGGCATAGATACCCTCCAACGTGAAGATTTACGTACACCATAAAATTAATAACTCACAGCGAAGGCTTGTTTACTTGCTTACTATCCCACCATTACAGACAAGAGCTGACACCGAAACATGAGCTTGTAGACCTGGTTTGAGCACATCTGTTTCTATTGAAGGCAAGGAGAATTTTTCCTTTATTACAACATTCCCATTAGAAAGAGAAATTTCCAACTTTGGCATTTTGAATTTACTATCCCACTGTCCAGCTTCGCCTTGCCCTCCACATAGAAATGTTGCCAAACAGGCTCTACTTTTTGGCCAGGAGCTTTCGGTTCCATGGTCTAAGATTTTATTGTGCTGAATTGAGCTTCAGAGAGAGATGTCCACTTTACGCCGATTGGTGTCCGTGTTGATTTTGGGTCCCCTACCTCCTGGTTTGGAGAATTCCAAACTGGGCATCTTGAACTTTGGCAAATGTATTTTCATCTTGCTTCCCTCAATTATGCTTTCAGCAGCCAACGTCTGATATTGGCTTGATTTGGGGGCCCCATTTTTTCTTTGACAAGTGGATCCCTACTTCTAGAGCCTCCACCTTGGGGCCCTTAATGCTAGGCATCTTGGTTCCAGTCATTTTGCTGTCACCCTCCTCTCTGAGCTCCACATCCAGACTGGCCCCCCCACTTTCAGTTTCTGTAGCTTTACGGTATTTCACCTTCAAAATCAGCAGAAAACACTGGGATTTCAGATTATAGTCCTGTGTTGGATTGGTCTGAGGAAAATAAGGCGACCTTTCTCTGTGCAACACTTTGCCCCTTAGTAAGTGAAATTCCCAGCCTGGGCATTTGAAAGTTCAAACTTACTATCCCACCATCAAGCTTAATAACACTCCCCTACACAACAACCTTACCTGAACAAGCCTGTACTCCTATGTCAGGAGATTGTAGTTCCTCAGCAATTGGGATCTTTGGAATTTTTACATCAGTTGCTGCTATTCCCTTGTCCTCCTCAAGTTTGTCTGCCTTAAGCTCAGGTTTTGTAGTGCTGAGCTCAGCTTTTGGAAGAGAGATGTTTAGATCAGGCATGCTGGCATCTACATCAATTTTGGGTCCTTTACTGTCTAGTTTGGAGAACCCCATGCTGGGCATTTTGAACTTTGGCATGTGCATTTTCATCTTGCCCTTCTCACGACTGCCTTCTGGACCTGCCCCTTTGCTGGCAGGCTCACCATCGTGCACTTCAGGTTTAGCTTTGGGGAGAGAGATGTCAGCCTCTCCCTTTGGCAGGGAGATTCCTACTTCTGCTGCTGTGACCTTAGGGGCCTTGAAACTAGGCATCTTTTCTCCAGACATTTTGATTTTGCGTTCCTCTCCGACTCCCACATCCAGGCTAGGGGCCTTCACTTGCATCTCTGGCACCTTAATCGAGGCTTCAGACTCCACAGAGGGCAGTGTCACTTCGGCTTTGAATCCTGTTCCAGGAAGGTCAGCATTAATGGAGGATACAGTAGTCTCTCCTTCTGGGACATCTTTTCCTTTGGGCAGTGAAATTCCAAATCTGGGCATTTGGAACTTGAACATCTGGAACTTACTATCCCCACTCTCCAGTTTAATGTCAGGACCTTCGAGAGCCACCTTGCCAGAAGGAGCTTCTATCTCTACGTCAGGAGCGTAAAGTTCCAGGCTGGCCTGCCCAGTTGGAATGTCTACGTCAGCTGTTGTGATGCTGATGTCCCCAGTGAGTTCACCTGCTTTTATCTCGTGTTTGGCAGTGTAGACCTCAGTCTGTGGAAGGGACATACCCACTTTAGGCATGGTGATATCCATGTCAACTTTGGGGCCCTTGATGTCTGGTTTGGAGAATCCCATGCTGGGCATCTTGAACTTTGGCATGTGTATCTTCA
>JANHZU010004325.1:227145-238610 GCA_032468055.1 Acrochordus granulatus
GGGAGGGACACGTCTGCCTCAACCTTTGGAAGGGAGATCCCTACTTCTGGTGCTTTGAGCTTTGGGACTCTGACTGTTGGCATCTTCTGTTCAGGCATTTTGATTTTGCCTTTCTCTTCGACCTCCACTTCCAAGCTGGAGGCCTCCACAACCACTTCTGGCAGTTTAATCTCAGCTTCAAGCTCCCCAGAAGGCAGTGTGACGTCTCCTTCCACAGATGGTACAGTGATATCTCCCTCTGGAACACTTTTCCCTTTAGATAGTGAGATTCCAAATTTGGGCATTTGGAATTTAGGCATCTTGAACTTCCTATCCACACTTTCCACTTTAACATCAGGGTCATGCACAGAAGGAGCTTCTCTGTCTATGCCAGGGGCTTTAAGTTTCAGGCTGTCCTGTCCTGTTGGAATGTCCACGTTAGTGGTTGGGATGTTGATATCACCAATGAGTTCACCTGCTTTCATCTCAGGTTTGGCAGTGTGGAGCTCAGCTTTTGGAAGGGAAATGTCCATTTGAGGCATTCTGATGTCTACATCAACTTTGGGGCTCTTGATGTCTGGTTGGGAGAATTCCATGCTGGGCATCTTGAACTTTGGCATGTGTATCTTCATCCCTCCAGCCTCAATGGGGCCTTCAGCCTCCAGCACTTTGATTGATGCTTCACTGTCAGGAACTTCTTGTTTTTCTTTGGGAAGGGTGACATCTTCCTTGCCGTTCAGTCGAGAGATTCCTACTTCGGGAGCTTTGAACTTAGCGACCTTGACACTTGGCATCTTCACTCCAGACATTTTGATTCTGCCCTCGTCTCCAACTTTCACATCCAGGTTGGGGGCCTCTATTCCCATTTCTTTTGGTCTCATGTAGTGCACTTTGTCTTTCAATTCTGTTTTGGGGACATCTACATCTTCATGAAGTATGGTGATTTCTTCCTCTGGGACACTTTTCCATTTGGGCAATGAGATCCCAAACTTTGGCATTTGGAATTTCAACATTTTGTACTTACTATCTTCATCTTCTAGTATAACATCTGAGTCTTCTTCAGAAATGTCATGTGATGCCACATTTGTTTCTAGGTCAGATGCTTTCAGTCCCAAAATGGCCTGGGCTCTTGGAGACTTTATGTCAGATACTGGTATGTTTATATCAGCAGTCATTTCTCTGATCTTAAGCTCATGGTCAGGTTTGGGAAGGGAGATATCCACTTTAGGCAAGTGGATATCCATCTTCACTTTGGGATCTTCAGTATGTGGTAATGCAAGTTTGCTGGCAATATTTGTTCCTTTTTCTTCTGTCTGATATTGGGTTTCAGTCTGTAATTTATCTCTTGAACCTCTTTCTTTTTTCCCCCTTATTTTTGGAATATTTTGTGAAACTTTGATTTGAGATTCTGTAATATCTTTTGTTTGAATGACTGCTGTTTTCATCTGTGATGTTGCAATTGTAGGTTCCTGTTTTGTAGATTCTACATTTGCTTTTATTTTCTTCTCTTTGGATTTTGTAATAGTTGGTTCAACATCAGGGCATTTTCCTGTCTGTTGTGGAAGTTGAAAAATTGTATCTGATACATCTCTTTTTGGCTCTTGTTTTTCTCTTGCTTTTCTGTCCATATCCAGTGCAGGAGAATACTCTTGTATCATTACTTCAGAGAGTTCCATCTTGGTATCATTTTCATATTCTTTGAATGGATTTATTTCATATGGTTCTTGTTTACTTTTATGCATCTTGAATCCAATAGTTGGAAATTTTAGTTTCTTTTGGCTTTGTTTTTTAATTTTTCCATGAATTTCTTCTGGCTGGAATTGTGATTCTGTATCCGTGCTTGTGGGAGAAATATCTGGAACGCCATGTTCGTACGCATCTGATGTACTTCGAGATCTTCTGTATCCCACAGCTTTCTTTCCCTTAGTGGACTGGAATTTTGGCCATGAGAGTCTATCTTTTTTGGTTCTTTTTTGTCTTCCCAGTCTTCGTTTTACAATTAAATTTGTTTTCTCTTCTTCTGACATTGTCTTCTCAGATATTTCCAATGTATCCATTCCCTAGGAAATAAAATTTCTAAGATGATTATGTTTGTTTTTGAAAAAAGTACACTGAGTATTATTTATATCACTTTTGTTATTTACAAAACTTATAGGCTGCGTCATTAGCTCCCCATATATGTAATTTGAATTAAAACAAATACAATTTGTAAAATCAATGGTGGCCTCAACAATAAAATATTTAGAAAAAACACATGGTGGACTTGTGAAAAAGCAAACAAATATTGGATTCAAATGCACAAATGGTTCAAGAATCTTATGAATTATCACTCAAATGTAACCAGAAGTTTTCTTACAAGGACTTATGGATAAGATAGAAAATACTCATGAATGATTGGTTTTATCTACAATATTGTGCAAAAATCTTACGCCACCACCTACTTAGTTTTAGCAAACTTTTGATGACAATCCATAATTATTTTTCTGTCTCTGTGTTAAGACTCAAACACAAAATACAGGAGCTATGTACACAAACTTTAAGCAAGCACAATTTTCAGCACAGAATGGCTTCTTTAGGCAAAAGTCAGGATTAAATAGTCATGATTAAATACTTGCCACTTTAGCAAGTATTGGAAGCTGTTTTTCTGCTTTTTCCTGTGTTTGAATAGTGCATACAAATTTCCTGTATATTCTGGTTGTGTTCTAATAGAGAGAGACATAATCATATATGGCCATTCTACCATTGCTAAAACGACAAATCTAATGGTGGCCGAAGACTTTTGCACAGCACTGTACAGTAACTGTGCTGAGGTTAGTTTGCCTATCGTGCTGTCGAAATAAATTCTCTCTGCCTCTGCTTCAAACAAATTGCCCCCATATGCTTTTCTTTAAAACCCAGCCTGGATTTGGTCCAGGACTTTATTCTAACACTTTCAGGAAGTAATTTATTTAAATATATTTTTTTCCTATTGTTTTCAGCACTTTTTTCTTCAACTTTCTTCCTTTCCTACTTTTCTTCTATATTTTGCATGTTTATCTTTTAACTCTTAAAAATATTTAATAATTATATTTGTATGTATGCATAGAGAAAGAGGAGTTACCTGCTGCAAGAAGATTGTACAATTGACTACAAACAATGGCATGATAAAATAGCAGCAATGGTGCCCTGGAAGATCTGCAAGAAATGCCATTTCCCTGCAAGCAAGAACTGGTGGGATCATAAAATAAAGTAAAAGAAAATGAAGAGGTAATAGAAAATGAGGAAGCTAAATTGCTTCGGGACTTCAGAATTCAAACAGACAGGCACTGCCACATAACATTCCCGACTTAACAATTGTCGATAAGAAAGACAAAAAAGTCTGAATAGTGGATGTGGCAGTACCTGGAGACAGCAGAATAGGAGAGAAAGAACTGGAGAAAATCACAAGATGCAAAGAGCAGCAAATATAAATAGAATGACTGTACAAAAGAAAGCAAAGGTGATATCAATAGTAACAGGGGCCTTGAGTGCAATCCCAAAACAACTGGAGCACCACTTGAGCACCATCGGCATTGACAAATTCACCATCAGTCACTTATAAAAGGGAGCGTTATTTGTAACAGCCTACACCCTGCGACAATACCTTTAACACCATCAAAAAACAGCATCTGCCCCTCCCAGGTCCTTGGGAGGATTATTAAGCAGAAAAGAATGGAAAATCCAGTCTGAACATCTGGCTGACTGAGTGACAAATATGTATGTATTTATTTATTTGAACACATTATTCAGATGGAGTTGTCCACAGGCCTTTCTAACCATAGACCCTATTACCCCAACATGCTTTCCATAGCTGATATTAATAATTTATTTAATGTGTTTTTATACCATTTTAACTTTTAAATGTATTGTCTCTTTGTTAAATTTATAGTGCAGATTGAGTTGCCTTTTATCAGATAACTCCTGAGCAGAAATTCAGCAGACCAAGAGCAAACAAAATATCTTTTATTGAATTACTTTTTCTCATCTTCCCCTTATCTCATCTTAATCTTAGCAATATAGCGTGGATAAAATGAGCTGAGGAAAAAGGGATAACAATCTTCATTGCCTTAGCCATTTTGAAGGATAAATTACTTACATAATTGTAATACTCTTAAGAAAAATGTCTGATCAAGAAAATAATAGATGTTGTCCTTTTCCATATACACGTGTAGATGTACCAAAAATCAGGGCCCATGGGCTAATCAAAATATGTTTTATTTACTGAAGATTTTTCAGAGAAAAATGTTACTCTTCTCAGGAATATTCAAACATCGAGAATCAAACAGATAAAGTACTCAAGTAAATGGCAATCAATTCAAACACTGAATGTAATTTATATAAGGAATAGTCCATGGAGCTTGACTTTTGGAACACGCTGGATATTCAAGCCACTTGTCCTCTAAAGAAACTATCATGTGACTCCTCAAATTTCTCAGATTTCAATAGGCATTGCTTATATACTATGATTAGGAACCTGCTTTTCAAAAACCTGAGATGATACCTGACAAGATCATATTCACCGTATTTTCTTTATTTCCACAGAAATCGTGATAAGGCACAATACAGATTAACATTTCAATCAGTTTCCCTTTGGGTAGGAAGCCTTAAAAAGTCCCTAAAATTACTTCAGTGATTTCTAGATTTTCATGATCTACAGCTAAATCCACAGTATAATTCAAAAACAGTATATTACCTGACTTAATTTTTCTTTTTTGGACTGTGTTGCAGAATGTATTGTTTCCAGCTCATCTTTCTGAATGAATTTTCTTTTAAGATTGAATTGTACTCTGTATGGTTCTGAATATTGAAGTATTTTAAGTGCATCTTCGTATTTGATGTTATCAAAAAAGATTGTGGCACTCAAAAGCTGATCACCTGGAAAAAAGACAACAGAAGAAAGGCTTTCAGACGATCAGGTAAATTCATCGGTTCCTTGTCTGAATTTGGAATGGAAAATTATACTATTGTTCATTCATTTTTGTAAGTCCTCAATTTACAACTGCAATTCCAGGTTCAATGATGATTGTAAGTTGTACTGGTCATTAAGTGGGTTATCAAGTGACTGTGCCCAATTTTACAACCTATTTTTGTAAAAAGTACATGACAGTTATAAGATGAATACCATGATCATTAAGTGACCATCATGATTGTTAAACAAACCCACAATGTCATTTTTTGCTGGAAATTGGAATTCAACACTGGTTTTCAACAACAAACAAAGAGTAAATCACATCATGTGACTGCAAGATGCTGCAAATGGCCATAAATGCAGGCCAGTTGCCAGGATTCAAAACGTGATCGTGTGAGCGTAGGAGGTGGGGTGGGGAGACCATTGGAACTTCAAATCCAGATCATAAATAACCTTTTAAGGTCCAGTGTAACATCGATGCAGTTGTAAGTCAAGGACTACCCATACTACTTTTTGCTCTGTAGAATGTCCATCATTCGATAAGTAGGCATATTTTTAGACAAACACCATCTGGTGGTTATTGGAGGTGCGGTGGCGCAGCAACTTAATAACGCCGGTTGTGTCAGCGAGAAACGGGCAATGCTTCAGTGGTCCAAGCCACAGCACCGCCTGATGGAGTGAGCTCGTGCCACTGTGGTGGGAAAAGCCGGCTGGCAGCGAGGGGAGCAGAAAGTCAGCACTGGGCCTGCCCAAACTCGAGGGCATCTACGAGGGAAGCCGCCTGACGTGAACGCCACTGGTCAGCTGGGGGGGGCAGGATTTAAGGCAAAATGTCTGAGTCAGGATTGTTAATTGTGAGCTGCCGAGAGCCACGTAGGAGCTTGGCGGCATGTAAATGCGATGTAGAAGCAGACAATTGTCATTTCAGTATGCTGCATATGTTAAAGATGTTACTACTTTTTGAGTTAACCATGTTAAAAGAAAATGTAAATGTCATACAAGAGCAATACTGCACCTTCTCTTAGACGAAATAACGTTGATGCTGGGGATTCCCTGAGCACTTGCTTCACAAATATGCCTTCAGCTCCCCCACCAGCGAGACTAAATCCACTTGCACCGTATTCCACTTCTGTTTGCAATGTCACTTCCATAGAGTCCTAGGAATTCCAAAAAATAGGTGATCAGAGTTTATCTCTAAATTAGCTCCTTCTTCAGTTCTTTTCTATCGCAACATCACTCATAGTGTCATTAACATAATCATAAACTTAGCTCTAGCACCAGAAGTATTTACTTAAGAACCCAGGACAATTTCTGGCCCCGAAAGATAAGCAAAATTACACAACACATAGCAAAGTTTTTTAGAGATTAGACTTATTATCAGCTTGCTGGCTGAATACTGTGAATAAGTCATCGCATTATTCAGAATGTAGGATTTAACAAAGTATTAATATTTCTTAATAATCCATGATAGGTAGATAAAGATCTCTTATAAGATACAAACATCTCTCTGATGTTTTTGGAATGGAAAATAAGTAATTCTAAATGAGAATTAAACATTCAGCGCTGATAAAATATTTAACCAGATAAAATCCCCCATCTGAAATGTCTAAATTTTATACCACACACACCTTTTTTTCAAATCCCACTTATTCTTCCTGAAAAAAAACTCACAGCACTGATTTTCATCCCTCTAGATATTGTCACAATAAAATTTGCAGTCATCAGCAACTCACAAATTTAATGTATTAGCTGAAAAGAACTTTATTGGTTTCTTTGATATCAGGAGTAATTGCAGAGGTCCTATGTGACCTGTAGGACCTTGCATTTGAAAGGGATACACTAAGATTTTGGCATTGAAACTTAAATGACATGTTTGTCATCATTAAAAGAAATGCACTGAAAGATTTTAATATTTTATTGAATTCCATCTTCCCTGACATACAGTTTACAGTGGAGGAGGAAATGGGTGAATAATTGCCATTTTGAGACATCGTTATCAGTAGATGGGAAGATGAAAGTATGGGAATTTTGGGGTATCACAAGGCTACTAACACTCCACAGATTTCGAGCTTCGATAGCAACCATCCACTGTCACACACAGTTGTGTCAGAACATTACATGGCAAGGTCAAGACAAACAGTAGTACCCAGCAAGCAAAACAAGCAGAGATCAGGTACCTATGTGAACAATTCAGGCAAAACAGGTACCCACAGGCATTTATTGCAAGATGCCTGCAAAATACTCTGGGGAGAGAAGGGAAGAAGGAAGGGAAAAGACCAATGGTCAAAGACACCCTGCCGTACATTAAGAATGTTTTTGAAGCAGTAGAACATCATTTCCGAGATGGGCAAGAGGGCATCGCCCACCACCCAGAGGCAACCATACAAGGACAAATCATGTGATTTTGGAGGTGGGGGAAATGAATTTGGAGGTGGGGGAAACCAATGTAATTTATGGGATTCCCTGTATAGATTGCCTCTGCAATTATATTGGTCAAGGAAGAAACTAACCGCTAGATTTCAAGAGCATGAGCGAGTGGTTAGATGACATGACCTGAATTCATTGGTAGCCTCACATCACAGTTAACAAGGATATACATTCAATTTCACAGCTGCTATGGTAGTTGGCCGAGCGGGGATGAAAATAGTTAGGGAGATTATTGAAGTTTGGGAGATGGGCCCCTCAGTTAATACAAGTCTGATTTACCACCTGCCTACCAGGAACTTAGAAGACAAGGGCAGGGTTGTAAAAAGAAATAGCAATTAACAACTTAAAAATAGCTATTAATTTTGAACTAAAAGCAATTAACAACTTATTTAACAACTAAGGAGCAACTTAAATGGAAACAGTGTGTAGGTGTTTTGGAGAAAGAGAAGTTCCCTGACATTGGGCTCTAGCACAATCTTGAAAGCTCTAAACTTTTAGTCCTGGTGACTGGCTCCAGTTGGTTTTTGGAACATTATCTTGGGGCATTGGTGTTTTCTTTCATTTGTGACTATTACAACAATAGTAATAGTGTAGTGAATTACACTATAATCTAGCAAAGGAAATCTGTGTATAATTTCCAGCAGGATTATTGTTTGGACTTATCAGGAGTAATATCCCTCTTTGGATCAGGATACCCTCTGCAGCAAATCAGTCCTTGTTTGCCAGTTTGGATCGTTCCTATCACTCTGTACCAATTCATACAATTTGCTTGTTTTAAAATTATGTTGGAGGTACAGGATATTGGTGTCTTCTGAAATTTCAGTTACAGAAATTCAGTTACAAAAGTGGCTGAAAATTGCATGTGGAGTAGTTGTTGACATCAGTACCTATTTAATGCAAGTAAAAAAAATCAGTTGTCACCTAATCAGATCCAGGATTTTCAAGAATTCTGGTACAATGCTTTTCTATATTGAAAAACATAGAAAATGTTTTCTATGAAACATTTCATAGAAACTTAAACAGATACTTAATGTTACCTGTGAATCACTCATTTTGAAGGTGGAATCTTTTCTTTGGCTGTTCTCTATATCTTGCTGAAACTGGAAATAAACATGTAGTCTTTAATGCTTAGCTGTGGTAAATTTGCAGTAGATCAGTTTGCAAACTACCAGTTGTTACTAGCTGCTTCTTTCTTAATATTAGACTGCCCAATTCAAACAAAAGTAACTTACAGCAGCACCATGTATACAACAGAGACCAATAATAAAAAAAATTAAAAAACAAAATATCTGAAATGTAAAATGGTAAACAAACAAGATAATTAAACAACCAAACAGGGACTTATACAACAGGACCCAAAACCTCGGGGAAAAGGCCATTTTTTAACTCTATCTCAAGGAAAACAGAGTTGAGTCTTGTCATTACTGTGTGAGATCATTCCAGAAAACCCGAATAGCCACTGAGAAGGCCAGCTTCCTAGGTCCCATGAGATGGCAATGTTTAAGAGAGGGAACTGGGAGTATGCCTTCCCTGTGAGAGCATGTAGGGGAGGCAAATGTCCTTGGGAGAGAGCAATCCTGTCAGTAACACACAGCTGCATGCCATGTAGGTCATTGAAGATAACCAGTATCATCAGTTGTACTCAGAAGCCTACTGGGATTAGTGCAGCTCCTTTTTTAAACAATATTTTCAAAGTTTTAACTAAAACAACACAAGCTAAAAAGTGAAGAAATGAATAAAATATGCAAGACAACAGAAAAGAAAGAGAAAAGAAAAAAATATGAAAGCAATTTTCTACCCTCATCACAGCAAGTATAAAGTGTTTCACTATCTCTTCACCTCCTCTTAGTTAATATTCTTCATTCTTAACTATAAGTTAAGAAACTCAACTCTTAACTAGAGGTAAATCCAATTAATATCTTTTCTAATTTAGGTGTCAGCAAAAAGTCTAAACAGAGCCATAAAATAATCGCATTAGGTAAAAAATGTAAAACTCATCATTCCATATCTCAACTCTTAATTGTAAGCAAATTCAATACACAATGTATTTTTCAATTCAGATGTCAGAAAGTCCAAGAAACCTCCTAAAATAATAACATATCCTCTTTTAACCCTGATCAAATAAGCCACCTTTATGTTCTTTCTTTTACTTAAAACAATCTGCCGTCTTGGGAAGATGCCTCAGATACATCCTAGATGGTAGCATAGTTCCAATGGCAGTGTTAGGACAAAGTGACACCAGAACTCTGGGAAGGAGTCAGCCTGGAAAGGAGTGGTGAGAAGGATAGCATGCCACAAGTGGCAGAATTGGCCTCCAAAGAGAAGAGTGGACTAGGCTGCAGAAGATACTGGGATATCCTGTGTTTCCCCAGGTTCAAGGAGGGCTTTTCCAGGATCTTCCTTTTCCGATATAGATGCTACCTCCCCACAAGCAGGCATGAATCCCAGGCTGTATTCTGGCCTTGGCAGAAAAACCTGCGCACACTAAAGTAGGTGACTTGTAGGAGGCGTTAGGCATTTCCAGGACATGACACAGTTAACTGTCTTTTTTTAACCGTAAAGTACCTTGTTACCAACAGCAGATGGGGCAAGGACTCTGCAGCTACATGAAGCTAGCCTTAAACAAATCTATCATAGACCCCCTCTGCCCCAGTTTGGCATAACTCCTGGCTTAAATGGATTACAAGAAAACAATCTGGACTCAACTTTTATCATACTGCTTTCTGTGTTCCTCCAACCTCAGACTATCATGGTTTATTTCTCCTCACTTGACTTCAGAAGAAGGTCGAATACACATTCACCATTCTCTGGGCCAGCACCTCTATGTGCAAATGCACACAGCTATATTCTCCTGTCTGTTACTCTCTGTGCTAGCAATTCTGTGGGCAAAGGCATCTCATATTCTCTTGTCTGTTACTTTCCATGCCAGCGACTGGGTACAAGTGTACACACAAGGCTTGCTTATTTCCTGCTCTTCATGATGGGAACCTGGTGGATAAGCACAGTCATCTACCCTTTCACTTTGAGAGCTGGGAGTTTCAGTACCTTCTCTGTTTCCCTGTGGCTGGACCCCAAAACCTGGCATACTTTGGGTGAGAATTACTTTTCCTTTAAAAAGATCCATCCCCTTAATTTACTTTAAAAAAGCCACGACAATATTTTTTCTCACTAGCTTAAGTGACCTAGAACTTTCCCTTTCATATCTGAATCAGAGTGGCATGTGCAAGTGATAGTAAGTAATGGCACAATATTTCCCCAAGGATATTCTTGCAGAAGGTACAGGCAAGGAATGGCTGTCCTGTTCGCCAATCCCATTAGTTTTGCTGTTCACTTTAAGAGGCCAAGGAAAGCAGTTATAACTGTGTCAATGGCTGTGTTATGGCTTATGATGGTGGCCATAATTGGAATGTATACTATGAAACCTTTTGTTCTGAGTCTTACCTTTTTGTTAAAGTATTCATCTTCGATGCAATACTCGTACACAGGAGAAGATCCTTGTGGCCTAGGTCGTATACTTTCAGTTGTCACTTCACTGAACTATAGAAATGGAGAAAGAAAAGCACCATTAGCTTACTACTTATTTCCTGAACCTCACACAATAACATTTGCAATTTTAATATTCCATGCTCCCAGGAAGACTATGAGTTCAGATAAACTTGGAAATCAGTAAATCCTTTCTCTTTAGTGGAAAGTGTAAAAACTAAAAGAGTGTCGTATAAGAGTTAGAGTAAAGAACCCACAATTAGAAGTGACATACAATTCTGCAGCCAGAGGTCTTTTGCTTTCTGTCAATTTCATGGGCTTTAAAAACTGATTGTCTACCGTGAGAAATAAAATAGTGGATTATACGAGTCTTTAATTTGATCAGCAGGATGATGGAAAATACATCATGCCGAATTCTTATTCAATTAGACATATGGATAGAATACAACAGTGGTAATTGGGACTGGAATTTCCATTGCTAAGTGATGCAGGCGTAAAGCACAGTGTCACTTAGTGACAGACATTCCAGCACTTCCAGCTTTCAGTGTTTAGTGAATCATCATGGGTTGCTTGTGTGGCGTTTCACGCTGCCAGCGGGCTCCTCACGAGATTGGGGTGAGAGGAAGAATAAGACGCGACGACGTCTGGG
>JANHZU010004325.1:249099-260899 GCA_032468055.1 Acrochordus granulatus
CTGAAAGAGATGCATTATATACACTCTTGAATACCTCTAGTACTTTTAACTGAAGCAAAAAAAAAATACACTGAAAGACCATCAATGCTCAGTGAATAACCAAAAGAGGAATAAAGAAAATATTTCCACTGAAATCTTATATTCAGGTCTATGCTAATTAAACTGAAGAAAAAAATCTATGCCAGGTTTGGACATGTCTTTGGATTTAAAAGCCCATACCTTAGTACAATTAAGTATTGTACACCTTAGCACCAGAACTGCTTGAGTCAATATTTCAGATTTGTTAATAGGTCACTTTTTAAAATAAACTAGAATTGCTTTCATGCTTTTAATAGGTACAAGACCTTTTCCCCATCTCTTTTCTTAAATTATTTAGCTATTTAGTTTCTCCAGTATTTGGCCTCAGTTAAAGGAATACAAATATTAGTTTCAGAGATTAAGATTGTGAGAAAGAAAGCTGGTCATTTTAAATTGTTCTATGGTAGGACAAAGTAGTATATTGATACAAAGCAGGATAGCTTGCTGGTGACTGAAAATTCTAGCACCGCTTCTTAAGGTTTCCAATTTAAAAACCTCTGGTTGTCTTTAAAATGCCTGGATGAGTTCATACAACCCATTGAAAAACATATGTGTCCCAAATTCTTAGATTATCATTTATATCTTGAATAACTTCCATGGAAAATTGTTTCTAAACTATAGCAAACCCTGGTTACAAATTCTAGTTTCTGTAAATCCAAAATCGTTGCTATTCAACTTGAAGTGATGTGGCAATCGCAGCCCTTGAAATAGAGCTGCCAACTCATGTTAGCAACATCAAGGTTGGATAAAACTGTTGCTGTTGACTATGTTGATACTAGCTATATTGTACAGCATCCTTGCATAACGATGGCACAATTATTTCTTTCAAGTATGAAAGGCTAATGTTTCCATTAATAGCTCAAGGATTTATTCTCATAAATACTTTACTTTGATGACTGGAATGAATTCCCTTACCCTAGCGAAAACAGTTCTGTTAAATGAAAAATGAACCACCTTTTTCCAGTCCCTACCAGGAATGGCACATTTTTAAGCCTCTTTTCCAATATTTTGCACAACATTTTGCACAAACATCTTGCTATGCTTATTTTTGTGTAACTTAGAACTTTCTGCATTTGGCTGATTATTAGGAACAGGAAATGCAGTGCTACTAGAAAGAGGAAACACTGACAATTAGTTGGAAATCACAGCAATTTTAAATTGTGTTCTGAATTTTTACTGGAAGACAGGGTTGAATAAAATTGTTTTTATTCATGTAGAAATGCCCAGGGTTAAGAGAAACAATGCTCAATTCTACGTTCCCCATCCAATTTCAGGTATCAGATTCAACATACAAGATTACAAAGAGATTTAAGGGTGGTTTGTGTTAGTCTGTATTATCATACAAGTGATTTGGGAATGTACAAGTCACAACCTGCCCTGCAGATAAGAAATGCTTCTGCGAAAGTCTGATGATTCAGTATCTCAGGGTGAAGCTGTGTGTTGTGACTTTACATGATTGCAACAGTCCTTTTACAAGAAGCCAGAAAGGGCTTGAGTGTGCCATTAAGTAATAGAACAGTCTGCCTACCATGATAGGGTAGGATTTGGAGCAGGAGACCTCTAGATAGTAAAATTGCTTCCATTTCCAACAAAAAACCCAAATCCTGAAAATGGTCTAAAATTACCGATAAAAACAAGCCATTTGGGGGAGGTGGCAGATTTTAAGAATGGAATCTAAGAGCAATTCGACTCTTAGATGCTTCCTGTTCTAAATATCATCCTTAAATACCTGGAGGGGAAAAATAGGATTGCAACCAGTCCCCCAAACTGTGATTGGGTTTTGCAGCCACTTGGAGCTTTTGGAAAAGATTTGAAGGGTGGGATTTGGAGGTGGTGTCCTTGTAAACTCTTTCTCTCATTCCCATTGCTACTTTTGAAAATGAAATTTAAAAACCACCAGTATTTTACTTCTGAAATCTGGCAATATGATTTTTGGGTGCTGGGGTTCTTCAAGCAGGATGAAAGAGGACACACTCAGCATGCAGATCATGGATTGCCCACCCCTGCTGAAATCCACTGAGAATGCTCGGACTATCCAATCTATTTTGTACATTAAATATGGGTCCACTACTATTTGTGTAGCAATCCAGTCCATCATACATTCCAACCTTTGTTGGAGGATTAGCTGATGCTTGCATTTTGAGGAACTAAGCATCTCTCTTGATATGCCTATTCAGGAAGGTCTGCAGGGTGTGGTCAAAAAGGTTGAGATAGATACCATATAAAAAAGAAGGGAGTTTCAATTGCACTGTTATGTCTTCTATTTTGACTTTTTGACCATAGGGACGCCTTCGCCCTTACTTCTGAGGTTCACTAATAGATGCCTCTTATTGCCAGAGGCATCCAGTCAAGGCTGGATGCTAGCTGCCTCTGATCTCACAAGCGGAAAGGCTCCAGCACAGCCTGCAATATTTTAAAAAAGCAAAGCAGGCCAAGTCTACTGCATGAACAGAATACATCATGGAAACTTCCAGGCAATTCCTACAGGGGGATGGCAGAAGGTGAGATGGTTAGATAGCATTGTAGACACAATGGACGTGGGTTTGGGTGGACTCCAGAAGGCAGTGCAAGATAGTCCACGGGGTCATGGAGAGTTGGGCATGACTGAGCGATTGAACAACAACAACAGACAGGCTGAAGCAGCGTTCAGAAATCTGGAGAAGTGCAGCGGGCAAACTCCGAGCCTGTCAATTAGAAGCAACCACTAGATGGCAGCAGAGATGCAGAAAATTCCAATAGAAGAGAACTCTGCTGCCTTTTTGCATCTGCCTCGTCGCAGCCCAGCTCCGGCGGCCCCAGCGCAACACGACCTGCCAGCATCCCCAAGAGACTGAGCCACCACCGCTGCTTTGTCTTGAGAGGGTCACAGCAGCCCTGAGCACCAGAGCAGCTCCCTCAGGTGGAGTCCATAGCTCTGAGATCGTGCTTACTCATCCTATTTCTACAGCTGCCCATCTCACATGAAAGCGAGTCTGGCTGCTGTAGAACACTTAATTAGAAATACATAAAGCAGTCACAATTTAAGAACACAAAACTGGAGCACAGTACAGTACGGAACCATTGCAAAATCTCCCTGGCCCCTGGGACTCCCAGGTCTGATAATATGACCATTCCTAAGGGATTTGGGGAATGTTTTGTGTTAAACCAAAGATGATTTTAAAACAAAAAGTTGGGATACTGCAAAACAGAGTGTCAGCGGTCCGTATGGTCAAGCACTGGGCCCCGTATGCTTTCTTAAAAAAGTTAAATGCTGGATGGCCCCGTGTTCTGTCTGAAGGCAAGCACGTCTACATGGAGCAGCACAGTAGGAAGAGGGAGCAGGATAGCTGATAAACTGGGCTTTGTCCTTGATTTATGACTGTAATCGAGAGCAGAGTTACAGTCATTCGTTGTGCCGATCATTAAGTGAGTCACCACATGACCACGCCCAATTTAATGACCTTTTTTGTGATGGTTATTAAGTGACTGTCACAGTTGCTACGTGAATCCATTGTGCACAATGGGTGGTTTTTGCCAGAAACCAGAAGTAACTGCTGGATTCTGGCAAAGAAATTATAAATCATTTACACATGGCTGCAGGTTGCTGCAGATAGCTATAAATGTGAGCTGGTTGCCAAATGCCCAAAAATGTGATCCCTTGACTGCAAAGGGGGGAGAGGGCATTTTGAAACCAGGTTAATAGTCCTTAGGAGGTCTATCATAATTTTGAATGGTCATTAAGCAACTGGTCATAAGTTGAAAATTACCTCTTTTCCCCAAGGCAGCTCCAAACATGCACCTGGGTTCTCCAAATTCCAGTCATCCCACCATAAAATTGGAGAAGGATTCTATTAATTATATTTCAAAAGCTCTTATATTCTTTCTTTTCCCCAAGCCAGGATTTCTTTTATTTTTAATTAGGCAGAAGGAAGAAATAATTAAATCCATGACTGAGGAAGGATTGTATTAACTATATTTAAAATGTCATTGTTATCAAATGAAAATAAAAATCAAATTTAATCTAAACATCTTTGCCATCAACCATTAGTTTTGAAGTATAGCCTCTGGCATTGTCACTCAAGAACTCTGTGTGGTTTCAGTGCAAAAACAGATGGCTAGATTTTCAATTCAAAGCTTCTCCAGCTAGAAAAATACTGAATAATGTGACAAGCAAGAGTTGGTGGCAAGTAATTTAGTATCTGCTATGTATGAGAGAGACAGTGGTGGACAAAATAAGCCTGTCTTAATATAAAACAATATGTCAATTAAATTTCTCAATCATCCAGGTAGAATTGTCTGGAGGATGAGTCATGGCAACTGGACTTCTTTTCTTGTTGGTGAGAAATTTCACTGCTTCTTCAGTATTAAACACAGTGTTTCACAATGTAAAACACTTACAGACATTAATCTGTGGGGTCCCCAGTTAACTGCTCTCTGAAAGCTAGAATAATATATCCAAATAGTTCATTTTGGCGAAGCTGTTGCTTCTTCCAGCCAAATAAAATGAAGGAGGCCAAATGGTTTTTCACAAAGGCATATGGAGTGAGGTTTCCCCTTATTGACTTCATGTTAACAATGAATACATTGCCAAATGCCACCAAAATTAAACAGAACTCAATCATACTTACAACCCAGCAGAGTTAATATTTGCAGAGTGGAGTGGGGTAAGGGGACAGGTTTGAAATAGTATTTGCTATTGCAATATTATCCCAGCTACCATTCCTTTTGCTTTTGGCCATCACTCCAGGAATTTTGGGAATGATAGATTCAATCCATTATTGGGGAATACCAGGTTGGCGCCTTCTGTTTCTATGAAACATACTTAAAACCAGAGTGCTATCTCTTGATCTGCAGAGACACCCACAGCCTCAGAAATTAAGGAACAATAAATAAGCTCTCAGTCAAACAGGTCCTCATCCTTATTTCCCCTAGGGAATAATATAGGTAGTCCTCATTTAGCAGCCACAATTGGGACCAACAACTTGGTTGTTAAGCTAAGCAAAACCATGACTGCTTATGATCTTACTTTAGTTTTCCTTAATTTTCCAGACCTGTGAAGGTTATCAGGGTAAGGTTTGGTTGCAAAGTTATTTTTTCATTGCTAAATAGTCACTGTATGAGGTGGTCACTAAACATTATTTGATGATATAAGCTTGCTTTCCAAGCTAAGCCTAACCAACCTGTCTGAATATATTTTAATGTATTGTTGTGATTTCTCATATCTCCAATTTGGATGTACAGAAATAAAATGCTGATCTCATTGTTTGGGATAAGAACTGAATTGACAAGATGAATAATATATTGTAAATTATTTTCCACTGTCAGAAAAGTGAGAAGAACAGTCCCAAAGGAAATATTTGCTAACTTCCTCTCTGATATGATGCATTTCACAAGAAAAATTGTAGTGCACACTGGAATGTTGCCATCTTTGGTGAACTGCTTTTAAGGAGTGACTGACATAATCTTTACCATGCTTTTCTGAGAGAACATTAACATTAGCCTTCAGCCAAAGAACTGAATTTACTTTATAAAAGTGCAATACCAAAAACAGCAACCCACCCAGCCCTGTTAACAAAGAAGCTAACTTTATCAGTTACTAAACTACATTATCCCACAATTAAATGAGAATGCCAAAATAAATATAGCTTGCAAGAAGTTTGAAGGTGGATTGTTCCTCTTAGGAGAACCCTCTCCAGGGCGAATCTGCCCATCCAACAGGTATAGCAGGCAGAAGATTTGATGTATGCTCACCTCCAGGGAAATTGGGAGTAACCACCTGGAGAAAGGCATTGTCAGTGGCTGTCTTTAATAAATAAATATTTTGGGATATTTATTTAAAATATTAATATAGTTACCAATCTTATAACCAACTTTGGGTGGCTCCCAATCAAAAGTTAAAACAGTGTAAGAGCCTTATTAAAACTGTAAAACTAAACACATTAAAAACAAGAACCTGCCACCACGTCAAACTTCTGATTTGCTGTCACATAATCTTATCCAAGCATTTGGAGGAAAAGCCAAATCTTCAAAGCTTTATGGAAATCTAGGAGGGTAGAAGCCTGCCAAATTTCAGAGGGCAAATTGTTCCATAGGGCGGGAGTTGCCACAGAAAAGGTATGCTTCCTAACTCCCATCAGATGGGACTAGAAGAGCACCCGCCCTACCTGACCTTGTAGGATGGATAGACAGAGCTTTAAAGGTGATGACCAGCACCTTGAACTGTACCCAGAAAGAAACTGGAAGCCAGTGGAGATCACACAGCAGAGGAATTAAATGGGCAAACCTAGGGCCCCCATTGTTGTGAGTGCTGTTGCATTCTGGACCAGTTGAAATTTCCAAGTGATCTTCAAGGGCATCCCCATGTAGAGCACACTGCAGTAATTCAAATGAAATAGCTTGCCCCATGAAAATAGCTCAGCCACTTGGATCTTTTAGGAAAGTAAGGCATTTGGAGAGGAAGGTTTTAACTGAAAATAGCAACCAATGTAGTTCTAACTCTGGGTGGTTTCTTAGGGCTATTTAAATACAGTATAGGTATATTGTAAACTGCCTGGAGTCATACGAGTAGGTGGCATACAGAGATTTTAAACAAACAAACAATAAAGCTTGTATGGCACCTCCTCAGCAACAATTTAAAATACAATCAAGGAGTTAATAACAGGGGGATTTGATCTGTAGACTTGACTTTCTTCTGAATTGCTGTAAAGGACAGCATTTGAAATAGCAGTGGAAGCCAGTTTGATTTAGTAGATAAGACACCAGGCTAGAAACTGGGAGACCTTGAATTCTAGTCCTACAAGAGGCCAACTTGGGCCAGTCACTCTTTCTAAGCCCTCGGAAGGAGGCAATGGCAAACCATTTCTAAGATCTTGCCAAGAAAATTGAGGGACTAGTCCAGGCAGCGGCCAGAAATCATGACTGACTCAAAAAGCTCACCTTCCCCCTCATATGACTTCTAGAGGCCAGCAAAGAGAACATTCCTCCTTGTCATGTGATGATCTGGAGCTTTACCACCCAGAAATAATAATCCTATTGTATGGAGTGAACCACAAACATGAAAAGTCCTGCTGTTACTAGAAGCTGAGCTCAGACTTCTGAATCTTGTGATCTAAGATAACTTGGCCAAGAATCTAGCCCAACACACCCATTTGTTATGACTTGTTTTAAAGAGCATCCTCTATATTCCTAGCACAAATTTGCCTGATTAAACCACCATTGCTATTTCTTATTCTCCCCTTTATCAAGTTCCTTGATGTCTAATGACTGCACAATTAACTCAGTTATCTGGCTGCTATTTGCCTAGTCAGCTTAAGAACTTCAGAGCAGGAAGAAACTGGGAGATGGAAGAAAGAGGATAGTTTATGGATGGATTGCCAATGCTGAGCTGGATCAGCAGGATTCAGCTAGCTGGCTGATCAGCTGAAAAAAACTCATGCTATGTGTACGAGGATCTTGAATTCCTCTAGAAGGTGTGGCTTAGAAAACTGAGGGCATTCTAGTAAGCCATGAAAAAACCCCCACCATTGTACTTGATACTGTAAATTAATAGAAACTATTAGGGCTGTGCAGTAGTATAGCAGAGAAGGGCAAATGTGATTTGACTGAGCATAGGAATATATGTATGATCTGTCAGAAACCACTTAAACCAAACATAGATCGCTCTTTAGCTGCAGAAGGTGAATCTACAAAAAAAATACATATCTGCAGGAATGATTTAAGTAAAATCAGTATGTGTTAATTTCTTCAAATTTGCTACTAAAAACAAGAACAGGACTGGCTGGATAACTCCCATCTACACAATTCTATATAGAATCTATCAATGGAATCTATCAGATCCACAAAGCCCCAAGGCCAAATTTGCGTGATCTTGTTTTTTAAAGCCACCTAGGCCACCAGTGATATCTGTAAGCACTTCCTATGAATCGGTTTTGAAGTATATACTTGGATGGGGGACCACCTAAGGAAAGAGCGGACCAAAATAAACCACAGATGTGACAATCAGGAATCAAGATCCAGGCAAGAGCATTATTTTTCCTGTAGACGTGGTAAACAAAGACTCAGATACACTGAAAGCCTAATTAAATAATTATTTTGAAACTTGTGCTGTTCATCTGGGGAGGAGCGGACTGAAAGAGGACTTTGCTTGCAAAGGTGCCTATGAATAGAAGTTATATTGCCAGACCACCAACTCTCATTCAGTTCCAATTTTGGTTCCTTACCAAAAGGAGCTAGGATGGAGATAGAATATTTTTGTCTTCTTTGTGT
Organism: Acrochordus granulatus; assembly: GCA_032468055.1. Lineage (NCBI taxonomy): Eukaryota > Metazoa > Chordata > Lepidosauria > Squamata > Acrochordidae > Acrochordus > Acrochordus granulatus. Next base: position 257,422 of record JANHZU010004325.1, read on the forward strand.
TCTTGGTCTCCAAATCCAGCAGCTCCAGCCAGCATGGCCGGCAATCAGGGATGACAGAATGTAGGGTACATCAGGAAGTTCACACATTCTCCATCCTCTGATCCGGAATGTATATAGTTTAAAATACTGATGCTAGGATTCAGTTAACAGCAGTATATCAGAACATTAATGCCCAATGAACATTAAGAGTGGAGATGTTTTTTTGAAATATGCCATCAATGTTTCCTATATTAGATTTACTTGTGTAATCATGGTAAATCTTGAGACTTAAGTTGTGTAAGGTTGCAAACTTGTTCAATTACTTAGTTATAATCCCCAATAAAAACCATGCTTGCTAATGCAGAATTGGGATTACTGTACTGGGATCCCCATTAAAAGCCACATTTGCTATTGGGATTACTGTATTAGTGTTCATATATATATAATTTGTATTTAGTTTATGTATGTGTTTTGTTTTTATGTATTTTATGCATGCATTATGTATAGTTTTTGTCATTTTAGTTTTTATATTTTATATAGTAGAAGAAATTTTTTTATTAAAAAAATTTTGTTTCTGAGTAAATACTGATATAACTGCATCACATCTCAGTTTGTCTACTGAAACGAATGAGGCTACTGTATAAGGCTATAGTCCTTCACACAATTGTCTGTAAGTAAGCCCCATAGCAGATCTATTTCTGAAAAGGCATTGTAGAATTTATGCTGTTATAATTCTATTTGCCAGAAAGTTGATCCCATTCAGTTGAATGGGATTTCAGAGTTAATGTCTGAATAAACAGACTGTGCAATGCTTAGCTCTGGATCATTTCCAGCAAGCTAATATTTATGGCATAAATTGATATCACATGTTTCAATATTGCACACAGTTGTTTTTAAAACTGGGAGTGACTGGCTGCAGGGAAATGAAACTGCAGAATATCAGAATAGAAGGTGCCTAGATTAATTAAATGACATGTGTGAAGAACACAAATCTGTTAAATCTTGCATTAGAAATCTCTGGGGAGTCATCTCCAGAAAGTAAGTCAGTATTCTGATAACCATTAGAATGAACCAGAGGATATTTAAGTCACTTGTTAATGCAATAACTCTCTTTGGGAGGTGTTTGCACAGCCTGACTCTGCATATGGAGCCAGATTCCCTTGTTCAGAAGATCCAGGATTCCATGAGATGTAGAGTATAGGCAGACTACAGCCTGAGCATCTGGAGAATGATTGCTGATCAGCATAAATCAGTCCTGGCCACATTGAGGATACGTGAGTTGCTGTGATCTAACACATGTCATGGAACCATCTCAGGGAAAGTTGTAGGTAGGACACACCTGAACTAGGAGGAGGATTGATCTGATTGAGGATAAGGCATTTTTCCCCGTGTGTTTTGTGTAAAGCAGTGTTTCTCAACCTTAGCAACTTTAAGATGTGTGTACTTCAACTCCTAGAAATCCCAAGCCAGCTGAGTTATAGTCCTCACAGCTTAAAGTTACCTAAATTGAGAAATACTGATACAAAATGACTATGATGCAGCTATACCTGCCACAGCCACTTTGTTTTACAAATACTTTGCCTTCAGCAAGCTATAGAAGAAATGGATGTAGAATGTGGACCCTGCTGCAAGTAGGATAGGACTAAGCTTCTGGGATAATTGAGAATAAAATTTGTCCTTCATTTTTTAAAGTGTGTGCTGTGCACAATACGTTCCCACATAGAAGCACACTATTTCTTTGGGTTCCTCACATCACAATGGTGAAAATGCTGAGAATTGACTTTTGCAGTCAGTAATAGGATCTGGTCTAGAAAATACCAAACTGAGTGAATGAGCTTCACTTATATACACAGTACATCACAGTGTCCAGATACTCAGTTGAGTATTGCTTCACTTTTCTTCTGCACACTGAACTGACTCAGAAAGTTACCACAGACTAATTTTTTTGACTGTGCTCATCTGGACCAAAACCCATACAGAACTGGATTAGGCTCAATAAGGGGTCCACATAAAAGAGATTTCACACCAAGGTCTTAATTCCTAAATTGAAGGGAGAAATGTATTTGATAGCAGTTAATTTATTTCACTTTTTGAAACACCTCTGCCCCAGATCAGTTTCTATAGCGTGAATCCTTGTAAGTATTTGTAATCCAACAAATCTCATTTTTAAACTACCGGGGGGGGGGTGTCACAGCACAATATCCCTCTATAATCTTTCTAGTTCTTTTCCTTCTCTGGCACTACAAATTTAAGAGTGCGTGTGCACCGCATTTCTGCTTCTTGTTCTGAGTTGGTAACTCTGGAGCACTTTATAATCGGCATGCCGTCTTCTTTAGCACTTCTTATTGCATGTGGGCACACTGCTTTTCTATAATCCCATGCATAAAGAAACACATATTCAAAAGACTCATCTTGGCATACGGTCTTGCGCAAATCGTCTTTCAACAATATAAGGTTTGGGAATGGTATGTCTGAGAGAGAAAGAGAGACAGAGGCTTACCCCCCAAATCTATATACAAAGTTCTGAAAAGTTGCTCTGAAGTTGCGAGACATCAAGGCATGTTAATCCCGGAGTAGCCCCTCCTTTTCCAAGCAGACCTTAGCAAAAACTGCCGCGCAGGAGTTGAACAAAACGAACCTTGCTGCGACCGCCTAAAGTCGTGCCGACTGAGGGGGAACTTCTTCTCCCGTCCCGCCGCGGAGTCCGCGCCGCGCTCGGTGGCCGCCCTCGCAGCCCGCGGAAACCGAGCCCCGCTGCAGGAAGACCGCAGCTGGACTGCTTCCTTCAAGCTGGAGCCACTTTCAGGTCTTGTGCCGAGGGTGAGTCACCCTCCGCCATGGAGGAAGGAGGCTGGGGCGATGGCTGTCAAGACGGACTGTTGCCTTTAAGCCTATATTTGCAAGCACCAATGTGGATGCAGGGGTGGAGCAGGAGGGAAAGAAGCAAGGATCCCCCGTGGCTGCGAAGGCAAGGGCGAAACAAATGTCTCTTTTCCCGGGATTCATTACAAGGCTTGCCTGCGGCCAATGAGTCATGAATACACTTTTCTTACGCGCACACACCCATTCGCACAGAGCAGAAGATCCACACAAATACCCATTACATGAAGCACAGAGCCGCCTTCTATTTACACTGCCACAAAAATCGAAGGTAATGCGGTTTCGCCGTTTTAAAAAGTCACGTTAGCAGCAGCCATTCCGGAATTCAAGCTCTCCTCTCCTGAGGCTGGGTCGCTGCCTCTCTGACCAGCCTTGACCTGCTGCAGCCCCATTTCATTGCAAGTGTCCCAATCACACCTATCCTAAATATGCAAACATGTGTGGATGCTCAGTAGTGATAAGTCCTTAAGCCATGGCCAAGGGGTTACATGTGACAGATGTCCTATGAATTAGCAGCATGCATCTCTTGGAAAGAACAAGGGCATATCTTCCAGACAATTTTTGTTTAGCCAGGAGAGGCCAGAATGCTCAGGGCTCTGAATGGACAAACAGAATTAAG
>JANHZU010004325.1:291710-313243 GCA_032468055.1 Acrochordus granulatus
CAAGGAATTTCGGCTGGCGGGGTCTAGGAGAAGAGCCTTCTCTGCTGTGGCTCCTGCCCTATGGAGCATCTTGCCCCCCGAGCTGAGGACTGCCCCCTCCCTGATGGCCTTCCGGAAGGTCCTTAAGACCTGGCTCTGCGGGATGGCCTGGTGCTCCAGGGGGGGGGGGGCTCATCATCATCATGGAGGTGGCTGATGGATTCCTGGCAACCCTCACCCCCCTTTTTATGTATGAAATCTTTTTAGCCCACCTCACTAGTCTGCCGAGTTTTTTGTTTTAATGGTTTTATTTTATTCTTAAGTGTTTTTAATTGTTGTTTTTAGTGTTGTTAGCCACCAAGAGTCTTTGGATTTTGGCGGCATATAAAACAAACAAACAAACCTCCTGATTTCTAGCCTGATGCTTTAACCATTGCACCAAACTGGCACTCTTGTCAGTTTTTGCTCTTTACATAGCTTATAGAGGAATCTGGTAGCAGTGGCCAATAAAATAAAATTACAAAATACAAAATACAATAGGCATGATGCTATTTTATAATTCATAGTTCTGATCAGATTATTCTACTACATCTTTCCATAACCTGATGTCCTGCAAAGGTTAAGTCACTAATTTCATATCTTAAAATCCATCTTTCCTGAAAATGAACCAAAAAGTTTGATCTGTTCTCTCCAGGGATGCGATGGAATTATCTGTCCTACCTTTTTGAAGGGTAGAAAAGGTAGGACAAATTATTGCCTTACTTCAAGAAAATTGCCCAACTCTGATTTAAAAGAACATAAATTTCTGTAACATTTTCATATACTGATTTAAATACATTATAAATTTCATTACTGTAGCTTTAATTGAAATACAAATGCAGCTTACCAAAGTGGGGAAGCCTATGTCTAGGTGACAATCTTTAAGGCTTTGTTCGACTTTCATAATAGTGGGCAATGTCCAAGACTATTTAATAATAGATTAAAAGACTGAAAATTGCACAATGAATTTTCCCCACTATCATTCAAAGACCACACATCCATAAAAGATTAGACTGTTTATAGAAAAAATAATGAAGCAGAAGAAGACACAGTTGGTGGGTGGAAATGAAAAATATAGGCTTGTCAACATTAGGAGAGGCATTTTTCAGGGAGACTCCTAATCATCTTTATAATTTGTCATTACTATAATCCCATTTTCAGTGATTTTTGAAGAAAATAAATCTTGGCTATCAAGTAGCAAAAAGTGCTAATAAAATCTCACATTTCCTTTATATGGATGAGTTGAAGCTTTATTGCAAATCAGAAACTGATATCCAGTCATTGACAAATATTGTAAGAATTTTTAGCACAAATAGAGCAATGGAATTTGGCCTAGAAAATGTGCTGTCATAGCAATAAAGCAGGATAAAATCAGGAACAGTAATAGAATTGAATTGCCAAATGGCCAAATTATCAGGAGCTATCAGGATGAAGCCTATAAGTATCTAGGCACTTTGCAGTTGGATAATATCAAGCATGGCCAAATTAAAAAATTGATTAATAAAAAATGTATTCAAAGAGTGAGAAAATTGTTAAAGATAAAATTAAATGGTAGAACTACGATCAAAGTCATCAATACCTGGGCTGTGCCTGTAATATGATACACTGCTGGAATTATTAACTGGACTCAAGCTGAATCGGACAGTTTGGAGCAAAAAACAAGAAAACTAATGGTTATTCACTATGCATTACATCCCCATTGTGATATTGTTACAGTGGAACCTCAGATTGCGAGCACCTCGGTCCACAAGGTTTTTGCAAGGCAAGCAAAATTTTTAATAAAATTTATTTTGGTTGACGAGTGGCAATTTGCAAGATGACCACCACGGATTGTCCAACTATCCATTGTTTCCTATGGGAAACCTCTTTTCGATTTAAGAGCATTTCGGACTAAGAGCAGTCTTCCAGAACGGATTAGTCTCGTAATTGGAGGTTCCACTGTAGAAGATACTTGCCCTGCAGAAATGGAGGCAGAAGTGTACTTCAGGTCAAACAAACTGTCAAAGAAGAAAAGTGTGCATTGGCTGATTATGTAAAAGACAGCCAAGAACAAGAATTGATGAAAATTAAAAATTGGAACTTATCAAATGTACAGGAAGCAAACAGTAAACAACAAATTAATGTATTAAAAACATGAACAGAAAGTTGGCAAGGAAAAGCATTACATGGTCAATTCCTACAAAAAATTGAGGGGAAAGTGGATAAAGATAAAACCTGGCAATGGTTTACAATTGGAACATTAAAACAAGAAACTGAAAATATCAAAGAATTGGAGATCACAAAGTATCAAGATGTGAAAATCGAAACTGGAAGATTATGGCATAAGCGGGTCACAATCCCACTGGTACTGGCATACTAGGTGCCATACCATAGAATCGTGGATGGCACTTAGAAAATATGTGACTTGACAAAATTTTCATCTGTCAGTTGCAAAAGATCGCACTGCTTGGATCCAACTTATATCATGCTGAAATGTGCATATGATGGCCAACGCCAGTTAAAGAATTGGCAGCTGTGAACAGGTATTTAATAATAATTTCTAACACTATCAGAACTACAGAAATTTAATATTGTTGGTAGAAGTTTTCAAACTAGTGCTTCTGGGAGTCTCCAGGGGAAAAATATCCTGTGATATTTGTTTTAATTTTTTTCTTCTCTCTTTCAAAAATATTATTTATAAGTGATTTTTTTGTGGTTTGTTTTGTACCTAAAGTTGTGTTGATGATGGTAATAATAATCATCTTTGCCTGAATCTTCCTCCATTGTATCTGCCTGTATGTAAACCTATATGCAAAAGAGTCTAACACTGGGCTGCTTTAAAATATGAGTGGAGAAAATGTTATTTGATTCCAATTAGTACAAAAGGCTTTCCTGAAGTAGGAGTGGAGAAAGAGCTAGGAAAAGAGAGAGGCAGAAGTTTTTGGTGTTTTGGGAATGTATCTTTCCCTAACTGGCGAGCTAGTAGAAATAAAATACCGGATCAGACATAATTGATCATTATGCATCATGGATTTATGATCAGAAATATATGCAAAGGAGACATAATTGATCATTATGCATCATGGATTTATGATCAGAAATATATGCAAAGGAGAGCTAATCTGCAAAAACGCCATTGGCTATCCAGTGAAACTCCAAATTATGTTGGTATGTGTATTCGTAAACTGCAAAATTCTCATTTCAAGACTCCTTCCCAATAAAAAATAACTTGGCACAAATCTCTCTGGTTTACAAGGAATGTAATGGGATTTAAAAGATGAGAGACAGCTTAAGTTTCTCCAGTGCTTTCTTAACACCACAGATGATCCAGGGAGACTTTTTAAAAACAGCAACAACAAATGAATGCGCAGTGGCAGAGAGGAAATGCTTTAATTTTGAAGTCTGGGGAGGGGCATTCCAAGGATTTTTTTGCTTGCCTCTCTTCCCACAGGTTGAATCACATCCAACCTCTTGGGAAAAGTTTGCCAGCTATTGCTCTTTCCAAAGATTCAAATTGCGAAAATATCATATGATGCTGAGATGTGACAAACCACAAGGATTTTGATGCAGGAGGCACACTTCAAAATGCAACATGAACAAGCACAATAATAGCATTCAAACTCTCAGCTTGAATTGAGATAATAATATTGAACTATGTACTGGGTTGTTGCAAGGGAACAAATTAATGAATGTAATAATGTTTCAAATACTCTAGTTGCAGACTCATTGCCCAGGAGTAGGTGATCCAGTGCTTGAGGGTTCATATTCCTGCTGGCAAATCCCATGATGTCCTTCAGTTCAAAGTGTGATTTGGAAATGCTCATTTAGGGCTAGGGGGAAAAAAAGCTAAAGGTAAACTCCAGATAGTATTCTGGTAGCCTGTGTTTTATGTGTGTGTGTGTATGAGAACTACCTCATACACAATTTACATTCTAGTTTGGCTATGTTTGGTGACTGGTCACATTCACAATATTGTAAGCTGCCCAGAGTCACTTGTAGTGAGATGGGAGGTGGATAAGTTCAATAAACAAATTATAAATAAATAGTCATTTGGGGAATAAGCATGTCCCAGTTGTAGAAGTCTGCTGCTCGTCTCCCAACATTGGTTAGAAGATGCTATGGTTCCTGGAACGTTTCCATTTTGGCTTCATCTTTTTAGAATTAGAGACAAAATCTGGTATCAGGTGAGGAACACAGGGTCAGAATCCAGTGTTCTGCTCCCATGGCTAATCTGTAAGGTTGGGCTTACCAAATTGAACATCCCAATGATAATGGACCTTATTCTCTTTCTCAAATTTCTTTTGCGATCTGCACATTTCACCTCTGAAAGATTTCTAGAAGAATGCACTGGGTAAGCCTCTTATGGACTTTTAGCATAAAATAATACAAAATGAACTTATGATTTATGATTTTGATGATTAGACACGGTAGATTAGAGAAAAAAGAGTAACGTTGTAACCATAGAGTTAGAAGTAAATATATACAGTGGAACCTCGGATTGTGAGCACCTCGGTCCATGAGATTTTTGCAAGACAAGCAAACATTTTTAATAAAGTTTATTTCAGTTGACAAGCGGTGACTCGCAAGACAAGCACCGCACAATGAGCTCACGTGGGAAATCTCACAATGGAGCTGACGGTTCTCCTCTCTTGCTGCATAAACAGCGTAAATTAAGTGAAAGGCGTTGAAGAGAAAGAACTGCCGAGACTCGGATTCCAGGCAGTCTCCTCCCCCTCCTCTCCACTCTCTCCCTCCCTCATACCAGCCGGGGCTGTTCTCAAAGTGTGCACGTGCATGCACACACGCACACACATGCACACAAAAACATACAAACCCTCGTTGCCTGGCACCATGCAGCCCATCCCCTGCTGTCCATCTCTTTTCCCCTCATAGCACGGAGGCAGGTAAAGATAAGAAACATTTCCAAACCGCCCACGAAAGACCCCCGGAAAGTCGTTATTGAGGGAAAAGGGAAAAGGCTGTTTTGCCTTAGCGGCGGCGGCAGCGGATCCTCCGATCCAGCAGGGGATGCTGACAGCAGCCGAGGCCAGAATCTGCCTCGAAGCAGATCCATAAGTGCTGGTTAATTTGTTCTATTTCTGCTTTATATTGTGTGTTCATCATTGCTACTTGTTTCATGTGTCAGGGACAATCATTTCTACATAAAATTCTGACATCTAGCATCAATCATGACATTTTACTTTCAGTCCTAAAGGTAAGTTTTTCCCAGTGCTGTATACTGTATAGAGGCCAACAACAGCAGTTGTTAGTCAGTTTTGGCAAAGGGAGACAATTTTTCATTGTTCCAGGGTGTGTGTGTATGAAGTTAGTAACAGACTGGCACAACCCCTCTATCTTCCTCTTGTTGTCACTTTCCATTTCTCACATGTTACCAATCTTACCATTGCCTTATGGAAGATGTGACCCTGCACCAGCTCCTTCTATTCTGTGTTTATTATAATGAACTATGATCGGTTTAATTTTCTGACGTTTTCCTATTATTAATATTCATTTTTGTTATTATTTATTAGATTTATATCTACTTTTGTCTTGCTAGTCTGTGTCCAGCCAGGTGTTGAATATTTCAGAGTACTTCCAGTGTAAGATTGCTCTAATCATATATTGGAACTGTACTACTGTTTGCTCATCCTCATATCCCATTCAGCCATAGCACAAACACGGCCTGGTGACAATTCTTAAATGCCATATCCTCATGACATTGCATTTGTCTCCTTCCTAGCCAAAATCCAAGGCGGCTTAAAGTTCTTTTTAATTGTTCCAGTTCTAAAATAGAGTTTTCCCTTTCATCCCAACATAATTTTTGTTGTGGATATGATCTAGGATTCTCCATTGATGCTGCAGTTGATGTTCCTGGTGCTAGGATCTACCAACTTTATAATGATGCCAGATTTATAATGATGACTAAGATGGAGGGAGGAAGTAGTGAAGATAATGAACATTTTAAAGTTTGTGACTTTAAGCTTCTGTGGACATGACCTCTCACCTATCGTTAGCTAGGCACTGCCATCTGTGGCCATTTGACTTCAGCTGCAGAACATCTGCCTTCCAGGTGGGAAGGCCCACATAATGCCTGATTGGGGCTTTAAGAAGTGCTTGCAAGTCTTACATACAATAGGTTCCTAATAGACAGAGGTTTAGAAAGAGTGTTAGACCTGGTTTTAAAATATGGATTTAATGTTCTGTTAAAAGAAAGTGATATGTTGGGAGGTACAGAAGGTCAAATTCAGCTTTGAAGGAGCTGGTTCTGCCCATTGTGGGTGGTTTGTTCTGTCATCAATAAGTGCATTATATATTTTCTGCTGCTTCTGCCAGCAAAGAATTTCAAGTTGTCATATTTTCTCCAGTTTTTCTTACTTAACAGTGGTTTATCCCAGATGTAGGATTTACTCATAATACAATTCTAGTCTGCTCCTTTCATACAAATGTTCTCTTTTCTTAAATGCAGCATTTCTGAGATGGGAAAATTGTTTGCTTGGCTGTCAATATTGGACCCTGGAAACCTTTGGAGCTCTACCAATGAGTATCTACTTTCACCTGCTCCTGGTGAAAGTTGCCTTCAGGATACATCCAGCAACAATGCAAAATGAGGGGAGGAGTCACTATTAACTTTAGTAGTTTTAATAGTCAACCTTGGGTGCTTTAGTAACATTGTTTTGCTATAGTCATTACTACTGGAATTTCCTCTGAGCAAAACTGTTTTCCTTTAATTTCTTTTCTCCTAAAGAAATTGCAACATTCCAGTCCATTATGTTGTGGTTAACTTAGATGTGTTAATGTTATTTTGAGATTCTCTTTTGATTACTGGGGGGAAATGATGATATAAACACGCTACTCAATTACAAGCAATTTAATTATATTTCTGCTTGCAGTTATATGTTGTAAAAGTTGGTTGAACATAAAAGGAGTCCAGGTGAGCATCTTGAAAGTTGCTGGTTTTTTTAAAAAAAAGATGGCAAAAATAACACTTTTAAGAGGGTAAATCTATGATTTATTACAGATTTATAATGATGACTAAGATGGAGGGAGGAAGTAGTGAAGATAATGAACATTTTGAAGAAATGAGTTTTCAAGATACCATCTTGAAAGTCAATACCATCTTGCATAACTTCCTTGAGCCTCCAAGTTCCTTTTCAAGGAAATTTGGGGGAAGGAGTCACACTCAGGCCTTAGAGTGTGAGAGTGCATGTGACCTGGATCTGTTCGATCTCTCAGCTGCCTTTAGTACAGTTAATCATTGCATCTTCCTGAACCATTTATTGTAGTGAGTGAGTTGCATCTGTGAAATTTGGGAGCACTATAATATAATGATTCTGTTCCTTACTGATTGGGCAGTATAAGTTCATATCATTGAAGATTGAGTGGCCCGAGCCACTTTTATATGGAGAACTGCAAGGCTCAGGGTTCTTCCTAATGTTATTTAACTTGCCAATAGAAGGCAATATATGTAACTCAGGGTTGAACTGTGGAGTCCTTGCTTTCTGAGCTTAGTTGTTTGCTTGCAGACGTCTTGTTACCAGGCTAAGTAACATCTTCAGTACAACCAAACTCAGAGGGCACCAAAGACTCCACAGTTATTTAACTTATTTGGGAAGCCATTAGGGGAGATAATTCATAGGTTGGGGTGAAATATAATTGATATGCATCAGCATTTGAAGCTGAACAGGAGATCCTGTGGGGTCTTTTCCCATATTCTGGAAGCTGTGAGAGATCTGGATCGGATTAAACAAGTTTAGGTCAAATCCTGGCAAATTGGAATGCTGCTAAGCAATCATGTACTGGCTGGGTGGCCTCCGACAACTCTGGGAAGGTAGCACTTTTCCTTAAAAAGTTGGTCTGCAACTTGGTAGTGCTCTTGGACTTACAGCTTCATCTGGATCAACAAGTGGAAGCCATGTCCAGAGTATGTTTGCCTAGTTTTGGCTGTTGCTCCAGTTAAGATCCTTTTTGAAGTGGGAGGCTCTAGTAATAGTCACTTATGCTTTCATTATCTCTTGATTTATGCATTTATTGCAATGTTTTGTTTGTTAGAAATTCATGAGTGAAAGTCAATTAAGCAATGTAAGTTAGTTTGAACTTGTAAAGTCTTGTAAGGCAGAGTATGAAGATGTAAGACCATGTTCTCTAAGATGGATCCAGCCAACTGTTTCGATTTTCATGGAATGTCATGTTGCATGTAACTTGGCCCAGGAGGTGAGAGGAATTGTGGCCAAGAAACAACATTTCTTATTGTTGCTCCAATCCTTTGGAACAAACTACTCCAAGACCCAGATGCCCCTGGTTTAGTTATTTTTGGAAAAGCTGTTGAGAACTGGATGTTTCCCAAGTCTTTGGGAATTGACATATGTGTTTGTATGACACTGGTTCAGCAGTGTGGCATTTTATTTGACTGTTTGGGTGTATATTATCAATGCAGTTTTATTCTTTTTGTATATTTTATGTTAGTCTTGCAAAACATGTGGAATGGTATAATTTGCTAATAAACAAATGCTGGAAATCAATCAATCTACCATTGGAGGAAATTTCCAACTAATCTTGTAGCCTTTTGTATGCTGTCTCAATAGCTGTAATACTTTAACCTTAGCTGTTTCAGTGTAGTTTCTTCTCCAGATAAACATGGATAATCATGAATATATACACCTGTCAGCCCTATAAAGTAGACTAGACGAAGAAACCAATGCCATATACTGGAGGTCAGGACTGCTTTTATTGTAACAACTGGAGTCTGCAAGTCTGAATGTTCTTCCTTCCTCCCTCACTTTATCGATATGACGGAGAGAGGGGCTTGAGCAGATGGACTAAAATAAATGACTCTGCTTGAGGAGATAATGAATAAGACATCAAATAAGGTTGAATTGGATCAGGGAGATCAATGGAATATCCTTAGAAAAGCTATAAATGTTTTCTGGGAATACACTGAGATTGCATTTGTTTATAAAATTGCCTGTAGTTAGGCCTAATTCAGTACCACTTAATTAACTATCCACAAAGTATATCTTGAAAATAGGGCATATAGTACTGCTTTTCATCCCATTGTCTGCATACCACTGCCATGTCTTGCATCTTACCCTTCTCTGAAGGGCTATTAATACAGTAAATTGTGGTTTCAAATCCACAATTTTAAAATGATAGTTTTTTTATAGAGCCAAAGGATCAAAGCAAAATCATTCCATGCATTTGCATAGCAAATAGGATTTTTTTCTTTTAAATTCTTTTGGAAGTGCAAGGTTTATAGAAACACACATTTACCATTTCTCAGTGATAATTTAATTGAATTATATTTCTGCACAATCATCGAGAGCCACATGATCAAACTAATTATCAATCTCTTTTTTATGATGAAACCATCAGAGTGTGGTAGATTGAAACCAAGCTTTGTTATGTAATCAGGAATTACAAACATACTCATGAGTTAAGTAATTTTGAGTTTTGGCAGAAGTTGTCATTCTGACACTATTGCTTCCTGCCCACATAATTACTGCATATCATGCTTAGATTGTATAGACACAATTAGTCAAATATCTTCTGTAGGTACAGACAGGAGTACTCAGTATTGTGGGGACTGCAGTCTAAAGTGCAAAGAAGTAGTCAAATCCACAAGTACAAAATAAATTGACAATATAAATTGTAACAAATTGATTTATATGGATATTTCCCCTGTATTTAACCATCACTCTCATCTCTCACATTAAAAATGTAATTTTCATCTGCCATATCTAAGGTTACATAGCCAGATTGTGGCTGTTTTCCAGATTGTGATTATGCCTATTTGTGTACTTGATTTCTATCAAATGAAACCTGTTCTTGATTTTGCTGTTCCGTAAACATTCAGGTTCCCCTCACTTCTAGGTCTGATTTGCTTAGTCACGTATCATTTCCTGATTAGATCAGTTTCTACAACCGCCATTTCATACAGTTTTCACATTCTATTTTCAAATCTCTTTAGGAAGTCTGTCTTGTAAAAACATGCTGGGCTGCCAAGAAATGCATCTTGTATCCCCAAAGACATCAGTAGATAGTGATTTAATCAGTTTTATCACAGTGCTCATGTAACACAAGATGCTTCTTTTGTGCATAAGAACAAAATATGGCAGCCATTGGTCTATCAGGTTTTATTCCATGGGGAGACTTCGGACGTCTCGCATAACACCCATCCACTTGCTTTGACTATTCAAAAGGTAGATGTATTCAGAGCAGCCCTTCAAAAAAATATGCCCATGAAATTTGCCTTTCAGTTAATGTTATGTTAGGGGAGAAAATATTAAGTCAGGGATCAAATACATAGTTTGGGTAAGAAGGAATGGAGAGAGCTGTCATCAGTTGAATTAGATCATTGGTCTAGGTAGCTTGATATATTCTACGAGATAACCTAGTATTCTTCAGATATTTTGGGTGACTTGGCTGTCAGAGTAAGATTCTGAACTGCATAGATATATGGTCTGATCTGGAAGTGTTCAAAGAGCTTTCTTTGTTCCTTGTAGATTGCAAAGGATCCTGAGGAGGATTATAGAAAACACATAAAAAAGGTGGTCTGTACAGCTGTGACATTTGGCGTGGGATGTTGAGACTGTTCCCAAGGTGAATCATTTGGGGAGTGAGTTCAGAAATTGTAACGATCAGAATGGTTCCTTCAGTATCTCCGAAACGTAAGGCACTTATTTAACCCCTAAAATCCCTACCTCCATCCAAAAAGCAAAGGAAGTGTTACTTCAGGGATATTTCTGACAGGGCAAAAATGCTCACATCTTTTACACCTCTGTTATAAAACTTTGACTTATTTTAATCTTCAGATGGTTGGATAATTTTCAGTGGCAATCAAGTGCTTCCTTTGCACAGGCTTGGTCTCTGGTCTCTACCATTAAATAATCCAGATATGCATAATTTAAACTTCAGGACTGCAAGTGCATTTAATGTCCCCTTGCAATACATTTAATCAGATTTGGGTTTTGGCCTGGCACTGTCCACTTTAGAAGGTAATTTAATTTAATTATTACTCAGTGGTCAAATATGACCTTTGGCACGTAAAAATGGTTACATCAACCTGAAATATGTGGTGGGAAAATCTCCTGTTGAACTCTTGGAGGTCTGCTGCCAATTTGCACAAATTCTCTTGAGTAAGACAAGCAAACTAACTGGTTAGTATAATGCACCCTTCTCTGTTCATAACCATGATCATTTTTAGGGATACTTTTTAAAATGACATCAACAGAAAGTAACATAAAAACAAACATACTATTATTTGTGCCTGTGTGTAGAAAAAGGAATCTCCATTCCTTCAAGTGGTAGGATGGAAAAAACCTCCTTTTTTCGCCCAACTAGTTCTCACTCAATAGGATGAGTTATTAATATAACTATACTAATATAATTATTGTATTAATATAATAATATAAAATATTATTTTTGAAATATCTTTTTGAAGTAGATTTTTTTGGAGAAATTGTCATAAGTAGAGATATTTTTGTGTTTGTTTCTCAGTGATAAGAAATATTTATTTTTATTTATTAAAAAAATTATATGGCTGTCCAATTCACACATAGGTGATTCCAGGACAACTTACAATGTTTAAAAATCCACCATATAAAAATCCTCATCTTCCCCTCTCCCATAGCAGCAACAGCACTAGAAACCAGAAGCTCATAGGTTCTAGTCCTACTTTAGCCATAAAAACGACCTGGATGACCTTGGGCCAGTCATTCTCTCTCAGCCCAATGCACCTCACAGGGTTGCTGTTGTGAGGAAAATAGGAGGAGGAATGTGCATTAAATATGTTTGCTGCCTGAAGTTCTTTATAAAATAATAAAAGTGGGATACAAATAAAATAAACCAGTCAATCACTTGATTGACTCCATCTCCATTTGTATATAGGTGGGGGCCAACCATACCTTTGGGGAAATGATGCTTCATAGAGAAGAGGCCATCACCAAGAAGGCTCTTTTTAATGGTCCCACTAGATATACTGTACTTCCCTAATCAATGGAACCCATAACATACTCTGCCTTCTCATCCTGGTGGGCTGGCTAGATGTAATAGGGGAGATGCAATATGTGTGCATGTTCCATGATTCCTTCTATAATCATGGCTTCTTACATTTCCATTAATTTCTAAGGAGAGAACTCTTTCCACTGGACTTTTTTACTTTATAAAGTGTGAACAATTTGAGAGACTTTGGTGTGATGGAAAGATATATAATATTAATCAGCTTTTCAGCTGTAGTCCTCTCTGTCATTTTAGCCACAAGACTTGTTTGTTTGTTCAATTGAAATGGCTACCCATCTCAAATATATGGCTCTAGATACCTAACATTAAATAAAAACAAGATTAAAAACATCACAACAAAATAATAACATATATAGCAGCCAAGACAAAAACCAACTAGCACCATTAACATAATCATGACCCAGGCTCAGTAATAAAACCTGATCTTCAAGGCCAAGAGAAATCTGAAATTTTTCAAGC
Organism: Acrochordus granulatus; assembly: GCA_032468055.1. Taxonomy (NCBI): domain Eukaryota; kingdom Metazoa; phylum Chordata; class Lepidosauria; order Squamata; family Acrochordidae; genus Acrochordus; species Acrochordus granulatus. The sequence goes on from JANHZU010004325.1 coordinate 304,182, forward strand.
ATTCTGAAAACAAGCTGGATAAATCAAAGTTTCTTTGGCAGGGGAGAACATTTTCTGAAAAAGGGCAAGACCATCTTTGCCCATCACTAAATTATCGACTGCAGAGATGGGATTTATCTTGTCTGTTTATTTATCAATTTCTAACTTACCTTTCTGTAGTAAAATGGGTCTATTAAAAACAGCCTCCAGTAGAGTTAGAGAAACATTTAGATTTAAAAAACAATGGCAGAAAGAGAATGGATTAAATCCCCCGTACTGCTGTTGGAGAGCACTGCTCCAGTCAAAGGATGCTTCCTGGGTATATTTGGTCATCAACTCTCACTTCAGGAAGGTGGGATGGCAACTCATTCTTAAAGTGTGGCTCAGTGCTGGAAATGGTTAACAGCAACTAGCAAGCCTGCATCCAATGAGTTATGGATCCATTTATGCCAAGATTATACTCCTACGTGCTGCACCAGAAGAATACTGCAATTGCTCTCAGGAGTTCATCATCTAAATTTGGCTCAGGCGGTGAGCATTGTTACTTTTACCAGAATGCATGGGCCTCTCACCATTTTTAAGGCATTTCCCTCCTCCAACTGTCATTCTCTGGAGGGAGATTACGGCATCACAGAGGAAAATATTCTCATGACTCCTCAGGCTTGCTTTGCACAGAAGGTGTGCCTGAGGGACAGGGTGGGAAGGAGAGATTAAAAAAAACAATTAAGAAAAATGAATTTCTTCTTGATTAGTCATTTCTTTTCTCAGTGCTACCTATATTGCACATATGGAATGTTTTTACATTTCTTAAATACAGATTCCAGGTGGCTGGAAAAGAAATACATCTCAGGGCAGACAGCCCAAAGATTACATCATCTAATATTAAACATGGCAATGAAACCTGACTTTTCTGTACATGTCTGATTTAGCTTGTTTGAAGATACAGCTACAAGAAACATCCAGCTCTTGGTATTGTTGGAAGGTCTGCAACAAAATGGTGCAGTTTGGAGCATTCCTTCTGATGTGGCTTCATGAAAAGCAATTTGATTTTTTGTCTATTTTTTTCCCAACAAGGAAAGAATGGGTGAAGGTTGTTTTTCTCCAACAGCTTGCAGCCCCTTGATATCCTCTCCTTCAAATGATTTCCAGAGGAAAACGTTGTTAGAAGAAATTCTTGGTCCATTCCAGGCTGGGTTTAAAGAAGCAGAAAGGTTATTTGAAATGGAGGTGAAGTTTATTTGAGAGCATGGCACAGATAGTCACAGCAATCAGGTGGCCATGAACTATGTTTTTTGATGTGGTTACTCTTATAAAGTAGTTTTTCCATTGTTCCTGAACTTAGCCTGCCTTCTAGGAATTATTGCAAAACATATTTTGCAATATTGTGGACATACTCAGTCCATAGAGAGGAAATGCAGCTTGGCATCCTGCAGGATTTTGCACTTTTTACCTTTTGTGAGTCAAGGCGGTGACCTTTGGGTGAAGGGTTTGTGTGAGGAAATCTATTGTTGAAATGAAGGACTTTTGTTATCTGGAGGTTTTTTTTTCTTGTTCAGTTAAATTGAAGATATTTGCAAATTTCACCTATGTAAAGAAATGCTTTGTCAGCTTCACCTTAAGTGTCAAAATTGGCATAAGCAATTTTTCCATTTTATTTATTTGGCTGCTTATTGGGAGGTCCAGAAGGGAAAAGGGGAAGGGTGACATGGCCGGGATTAATCCTTCCATAGCATAGGAAAGGAATTCCATCCACTGGGCGTGCTCCACAGCACTGTTCCTGCCTCTTGAAAGTTAGAATTCTGAATATTATAGAGAAATAGTTGGAGAAATTCTCCTTCCCCTAGAAAAGTATTAAGAGATCATCTATCCAGTCCACTGCATACACATTCAGTGAAGAATTTTGAAAGGGCCTTTGGGCCTAAATCCACTTTAATGAGTTAGACTGGTGGAGAGCCCAAGAATATCCATTCCCATTCCTTTAAAAATGTCTTGAAAAGAAGAAGGGCCCAGAAAGATCAAGATGGTGACTATGACAGGGAACCTGTCTTCATAAGAAAAGCATTTTGACCTGATTCATATAAAATTGAATATCTAATAAATTTGGACAAGGAGATGTTGCTATGAAAATTAGCAAGATTTGCATGGGATGCTGCTAAATGGAGATAATATTTTTAAAAATATTATTATTTTTAATGTTTTGTAACATTTCACTGTAATAACACTCTTTTAATGTTTTTACTGATTTTTTAATATTTTAATGTATTTTATTAATGTTTGGCCACTTTTGTGCAGGTTTTATCTTATTTCTCACAATCAATGGTCAAAACAATAAATAAATCGAGTGACTGACCATGATAGGCTGGCTAAAGCCTTACATTCCATCATTTATCATTTTAATTGTGTTTACCCAATAGTTAGCACTGACAGCCAAGTCCTCAATGAGTGTTGGGGTGTGTGTGTGTTGTTTTTAACTTAAATGTTGTTTTTAAAGTTTGCAAACCTTTCCATTCCTCTGAGTTTCTGAAGTCATCTTATGCATCTCTTACGCATTGATAGTATTGCTTTAAATACTTGAAGGATCAGTGGTCAGAAAAAGGTCATTATTTGTATAATGCAAGGGTAACAAAGCATTTTTAGCCTGTGGGCCACAATGCATGTTGGCAAGCATGTGGGAGGGGTTGCATACCAGTAGTGATGGTGCTGGTGGTTATGGTGTTGAGAGAATAGGACAACGTTATCCGGTATGCACATTTTAGCCCCCTCAAACTTCACATTACATTATTCTGCTTTCCATATTTGAGAAAGTGGGAACGTGAGGGGTTAATGCAGCTTTCCTAATCTGGCTGGGAATGTTGGAAGTTTTAGTCTGACAAATCTGAGGCTAACCCAGCTGGAAAAAAAATTGAGGTGAAGAGATGTCTGCAGCACATCTGAGTATATTTGTTCTTCACTGTAACGTAGATGTGACAACATGAGTGCTCAGCACATCTGGTGAACAGAATCGGGGTGCCTCCAACCCAGCCCCGGAAGTCAAGCGCTTCAGCTCCCATTCATTTTGCCTGCTGACTTGACACAGTGTAACCTTCGTCCTTGTGACTCAGCACACTGTCCATGGAAGCATCAAACGACTTGAGGGGGTAATCTGATTTCCAGGAGCTTCCTTTACGGAAAAAAATTGGCCTATGGCCAGCAGTATGTTGGATTTGCCAAGCCGATCGGCAGTAAGCACATTTGAGACCCAAAAGCAGGCTGGTTCCATGAAAGCCTCTTCCAATTAACGTCGGAATAAAAGCGTTGTCTTGCAGGAGGAGGCTGTTGGTTAGTTTCTGGTTGTTTCTACAGCTACAATTAAAATGCCACCTTCTTAGTCAGCATCTTCAGGAAATGGCTTGTAACAATTAAGACCCACACCTATGTCCTCTACAGTCAGAAGTCCTGGAGTAAGGAAATTGGCTTGAAATTAAGCAGTGGAAGTAAAAGTTTCCATAAAAACAGACCGAGCATGAAAAGAAGTAAACATCCCTTGGATCATGAACAGAATTAATGTGGCTATCCTGTTTTTAACTTTCAACAGGCTGTGATCTAGAAGTTTAAAAAGTCAGCTTCCATGTCATAAAATGAAATAGATTTCAGGACCTTTGGCTGTCATTTTATGTACTCTTTTATAAGAATCAGTCCCAAAGGAGACAAAATGTGAGCGAACAGACAAAGCAAGGTATTTCTTCTTTTTCTTCAGAGCAAGTATGGTTCAAATCCACTTTGCTTGGGTTTGAAAGAAAAATCCTCTCCGCCTTTTTTTAGTTGAAAGTGGCTCTACTACTACTTAACTCTGGAATTTAATTTGCATGGGAAAATAAATAGGATAGGATATTTAAACTGATGAAATGGTGCTCAAATTAAATCTCTTCATTACAATGTTTCTCATTTAGTTCTGGACCCAACAACTTTTTTTTTATTTGAAACTAAAAGATCCCAGAAATCATGTCTCTGTATTTTTGCATTACGGAGGTGATCTTCCAGCAGAAAAGAAAAACAAGAACAAAATGTCCTTATCTTTGTTTAGACTCAGCACACATAAACTCATACACCAAACAGTTTCCCTTTCCAACATCTGGAAATCCTGCTTCCTGAGATTTTGATAAATCCAGATTCAGACACTTTATTGGCCAAGCAGAGTTAGACATGCAAGGAATCTGACTCTGGTACAGCAGCTCTCAGTATACTTGCAAGATAAAATATAACATAAATAATATATTTAACATTAAGCGTGCATCCAAAGTATGCAGCCAGTAGAAAAGAAATGTAGTAAAGTGTAGAATTATAATAATGATCAATCGATAAGTATGCATACACTTTAGACAGTACATCTGGGTTAACTTAGGATTCTTCGCACTTTGTGTTCTGTTGTATGAATCAGGTCTTCACCTAAATGATGGGGGAAAAACTGTCCCCGTGTCTGGTTGTTTTGGTATGCAATATCTTATAAGGCCATCCAAAGGGAAGAGATTCAAACAAATTATGACTGCAGATATCCTCTCCGCCCTTCTCTTGACCTTCTCAGGGTCCTCCATGGAGGGCAGGCTAGCTGTAGTTATTCTTTCTGCAACCCTGACTATTCCTTGGAGTCTGTCCCTATCCTGTTCCCCCAATTCTGACCGGCCTTCTGATGTACTTGGCTTCCATAAACAAATTAACAAATGTTTGTCTACTTGATCCTTGAAAACTCACAATTGTCTGATTTGTCTTGTATCAATTTTTTCATTAACTCTTTCCATCATTTCACATGGTACTTCTTTATATGCATAACTGATTAGCTTTTTGATGAAAAAAAGAATTAGATATCACTTCTTTTCTGAAATACAGATACCTACACATGTAGCTTATAACATGGTTCAGGCATTTAGCTGTATGATGGCTTGGGGAAAAACTATCTCTGTGTCTGGTATGCAATACCCTATAGCACCTTCCAGAGGGAAGAGGTTCAAACAAGGTGTGTGCAGGGTGTGAGGGGTCTGCACATATCTTTTCTGCCCTTTAATGATGAGTAAAATCATTACTAATTTGTAAAGAACTACATTGCCTATAAGTTGTAGCAGGTTATCAGTCCTTTGGAATGCAAAGGGATCAAACCAGTCAATCCTAAAATATATCAACCCTGATTATTCACTGGAAGGGTGGATACTGAAGCTGAAGCTCAAATACTTTGGTCACTTAATACAAAGAGAGGACTTATTCGAAAAGACCATGATGCTGGGAAAGATTGAAGGCAAAAGAAGAGGGGGCTGGCAAAGGATGAGATGGTAAGATAGCATAATTGAGGTGATGGGTGTGGGTTTAGGCAAACTCCAGGAGACATTGGAGGATAGGGAGGCCTGGCATGCTGTGGTTCATTGGGTCATGAAAAGCTGGACATTACTTAGTGACTGAACAACAACAACAATGGGTATACAATGGACTTATAATATGGAGACTGGGTTTCATTGCCACTCTCAGAGCCAGCCTAAGACGTTTTGCTTCCTGTGACCAAAGATAAGATATGTCTCCTTTCATAACTCCTTCTGGATATATATTTTAACTACAGTATATAAAAGCCTAGATCTACACAGAGAAAAAAATTCAAATTTAGGAACTTTAGAAGTAGTCATTTCAGCAATGCCACAAAACAGATGTGTTAGATTGTAGGATAAAAAGAAACATTTTTTTGCCTAAAATTACAGTACACAATGCAAAAAAGAAAGCAATCTGGCTAATTGCCTCTTTCCCAATAATCATTGCTAGCATCATCCCTAAAATGGTTGATGGAAGCTTGTCTATGAGTCAAAGGAGAGAAGGGAGGTCTGTCCCTATTTCTAAAATAGTGATGAATTCCTATATATATAACTAAAAAGCTCAGTATGATCTCATTTACTTATTTATTTACTTATCCATCTCATCATGGAGTTTCTAGATGGTTTTCAAAAAATTAAAACCAAAATAACAAAATACAGTTTAAATATATCCCGAAACGCCAAATAACTAGGGTTAAATAAAAAAAGACCCTGTTCCATTTCAGTCACTAAGATGAGAAGTAACAACTAACCAACAGGGCTTGCTCAGCCACTGGCCCAAATGCCTGTGGGAACATCTAGATCTTCAACACCTTTCAAAAGGTCAAGCAGTTGAGATCAAGCAAATCTCGAAGGGAATGCCATTCTTCAGGGCAGAGGCAGCAAGACGGAAAGCCATCTCTGTGGCTGTCCTATGTCTGACAAGCTGGCACTGTGTATAGATGGGATCTGGAACATGCTAACGATGCTGGTTCTGGTGGGGCAATTTAGCTATGAATAACTAGTTAGTTGTACATACTATCTACGTGATAGCCATGGTGTTAGCTATTTCCATTCACTGCAATTCAATGGTGCAAGCACATTTTCGGCTTTGATTTCCCAAACCACTGCTGCTCAGAAGGTAGCAGGACAGCCTGTTTCCCCCTCAGTCCTTATTTTCCTTATTTTTCCATGTCTCATTTCTGTGTTCCCATGCCTGTGGCACCTATGAACATGTCACTTTAACTAAATGTTACTTTGTGGAAGTGCGCCAATACACTACTTAAACTTTGCTAAGCATTCTATTACTTTCAAAAAAAATTCCATGTGTATGTAATGAATGAGAAAACTATAATCAAAAATTACTTTGGCACATTGCATCAATATTCAGTGAAATGCAATAACTGGAAGCTATATGGTCAATTCGACTTATGTTTCATTAAACATTCAGTAATTCCTTTTCTGGTTTTCAGTCTACTGATCTCTACCTGAAAGCAGGATTCAGTTCTGATCTCCAGTAAGTAGAAACAAATCAATAATGTTCAATTTAGCAAACTCCAAGTGGTTAAATATATTGATCAGCAACAGCACTGAAGTTTTTATCCATGGTTAGAGAATAATTTTTCATGTTTAGATATTGACAGTTTTTTGTTTATTACAGATTTCAATAATTAGAGAGAGGATGGAGAAAATATATAGGACAACATGGAAACTTTTGGTGATGGTAATGCATTTTCAAGCTTCCTATTCTGATAAGTACGTATATATTCTGTAATAAATAAAAACCATTATTATCGAATATTGTTGATTTAGCTATTAGCAAAAGATTGATGGACTGACTGCTTGTAATTTGTGCTGTGAATGCATATATTGGACTAACTGGAAAAAGGGACACAGGAAAATAGCAATTGTATTAAAATTTCCCTCAGTATGAGTCATGGTGGAAAAATAGGCAGTACACCTACATTCTGAGTAACAAAATTAAGGGTTCAGTTGTCATACCAGTTGATAAACATCACAGGTATAAATATCAATTTTCTCATGTGAAATATTTTAACTACAATAGAGTTCTTATACATGGTTAAATAACATCATATTATGTTGGATTAATGTGCTACAACCTTTTGCTGACTACATTTTGTGTAATGTGGTATCATTCTATACTGCTCATCTGAGTAGCAGTTGCAGCAGAACTAATTTTGAGTAAACTGATAGGCAAATAAATAATAGCCTCTATTTTCTCTACAGACACCTTTCCATATGCACTATAGATACATGTTTTTTTCAAAAACCTTAACACGGTTATTGTATATTTCACCAACAAAGTTTAAAAGTGTAGGTATCTGTATTTCAGAAAAGAATAGAAGTGATATCTAATTCTTTTTTTCATCAAAAAGCTAATCAGTTATGCATATAAAGAAGTACCACGTGAAATGATGGAAAGAGTTAATGAAAAAATTGATACAAGACAAATCAGACAATTGTCAAAATAGGAAAGACTTTTATTAATAAGAAAGGTTCTTATTACACTTCCTGATTAAATTCTTTAGGAATATAACAAGAGTAAGACAGAGACAAATACATATTTATCAGATTTATACTCAAAGGCTATATTTATGGATTTGATTATGTGTTCTTACAAAACATTTAATTGCATATTTCACTCAACCTTCAACTACAGATGAGTGATTTAATGACTTAAATCACTACTCAGATCCATTCAATATATCATTGAAATATAATACAAGCTATCATTTTTGCAAAACATAGCAAAACAATGAAGTGGGTACAATGCACAATAGAAGAGAAGGACATTTTTCAAAACACATACTTTCACTTATATTACTATGGAAGTTGGTCCCAAATTTTGCAGATTCTACTTGGGTATCCAAGGAAGCCATCCTGCCAGTGATGGTTCAGAAATATCATATATAGTTGAATTTCTTCTTGGAATATTTACATAGAGTGCTTCCATTAACCAATGTCCAGGATGCAAATTGAGAAAAATTTTTTTTGATGTGGCCCACTAATACACTTTTGCTATATCCTTCTAATAAACACAAAACATAAGTGGAATTTGCTTGAATCCAAATTACAATGACTACTCCTACAAATAATTACACATCTATTAAAGACATAGCACTTCTGAAATGAAAAAAATCCCAGCAAATTTACATGGCAGTTGTTCCCTGATCAAGAACTTTCTTATTCCCTCTACAAAATATCCATAAAGATGAAAAATGAAGCCACATACTTTAAAGAATAATACATATTGAATACTTGTTACATGTTTCCTGATGACCTTCTCTGTTTTATATTTCATTTTTGTAGTGTGATGCTTAAAGTACCCTGAACATCATCAGAATAGCAATTTATAGTGTACTCTCACCGTGGAAAATCAGAAGATGTGGACAAGCTTTATAGCTCCATAGTTGTAGTTGGATGGTTATAAATGGTAACAGAGGTAGCCTTTCTCACAATCTAGTGTGTCTGAACTATGCTTTCACTTTTGCCTTTCACACTGACAGTATGAATTACATCCATTATAACGATAGTGATTTCTTGACACCTTTCCACATTTGTGATTTATTGGCTTTTATAGTATCAGCCAGACATATGTGACAGAATAAAGCCTATCTTCATTACTGATATATTGGCACAGTGACGGCTGGATGGTACTATGAAAGCCTATATAAATTATAATATCACTACTGTAGAAACTTAACTTATATGCAGAGCACATCATGCAAAATGCTGGACTGGATGAATCACCAGTTG
>JANHZU010004325.1:365752-379993 GCA_032468055.1 Acrochordus granulatus
CGATCTTGACTCCCAGCCAATATTCAGCACAGGAAAAAGAAATGCAACATTTGTCAAAAATGTAATTGAAAACAAGCAGGGTATTTCCCACTATCAAGACAAACCAGAAACAGCTGGGCCAACTAAAAATGGTTGCTATCTCAGCAGGCACAGAAGGAAGTGGATGCATATTAAAATAAAAGGTGTTTGTTTTCAAAAACATGTTTTACATTTTTTGTAAAAGAGCTTGATCATTTAATAAATTACTAGGTGGTGAGTTTTCCTCACCCTGTTTATGTTTAATTTATTGTTTAAAAGTGGCACATTGAGATACCTGTACTAATGGGATGAAATACCAAGTAGCTAATTGAATGCTATTTGTCCACCCTCTATGCAATAGAATTGTGCAATGCTTTGGCTTCAAGGGGAAATATCTGATTTGGAGTACTGTATGTACCTAGCAGTTGTCAGAAGTACCTCAAAGGAGTTTTGTATTTTCTTGGACTTGTGTGCCTTTCTTCTGCAGCTGCTGTGCAATCCCAGGAAAAGATGCATAAAATTCACTGCATACTTGCCAAGACAGAATTACCTCCATATTGCAGCAAATTAGAAAACCACTAGTAAAGCCCAATGGCTAACCAACAGGATAAATGTAGGGATTATAAGGCCTCTGCCAAGATGTGTCTTCACAAAATATGATTTTGAGATAATTGGCTGAAAACATTTTTTTCCAAAAAAAAAGTTTGCTGATCAATTGCTGCAAATGAAATTAAAATCCAGCCAACTGGTTTCATCTTGAATAAGGAAGAAAATGTTATGAAACATTTTGCATCCCTGTCTAGAATATAGCCTGGTTAGCCTGCCTCTCCTGCATATTTAGGGCTCACCCACATTCCTTCCTATGTGTGCTTGGAGATGGGCTGCTTGCCATTTATGGAGGACGTGCACTGACAGTAGAACTTTCATCATGGATTCAGCGTGCCTTGCATGGGGTGATGGTAAGAGCTCTTGATCACATTTTACATTCTAAACCCAAGATCAGAGGGATTTCTAAGACATCTGGTTTTTTACAGCTGGATGAATTCACATTCATAGAAGCTGTGGTAATGATTTTTTTCCATCTTTAATAACTGAAGTAGGGCAGAATACATGCATTTCTGATACTACTGCTTTTTTGAACTTGGTGGTTCAGTTATTTGAGATTTTGGTATGTAAGGACTTTTTGTAATAGAAAAAAATTAACTGCTAAGATGAGTTATTGTTCTCTGAATCAACCCAGAACGTTGCTTACCTTCAATTTAGGGAAGTGAAAGGACAAAGTTTAAAAATTGTCACACCAGCTCTTCAACCAAATCTGCAATTCCACTCAGCAGCAATCACTTCAATAGCTTCATGTACTACAATGACTCAACAGTGGGCGAACAAAGGCACACACAAACCATTTTATTCCAGTTTCTATAGCAAGCTCTATAAATCAGATACCCATCCACCCTCACTGACATATGGAAACAATTACTGAAAAAGACTGTTGTATGAGTTTTTTTTTCTTTCCTAAGGAGATTTTACAGTTTTGAGGTCTTCATCAAAAATCTCCCCAATCCCACTGTTCCCATTTTCTGCAAAACAACTTCAAGTGCTGCTCTTTGCTAACATTCCAATAGTGTAGCATCCAACTCAAACTACTATAACAACAAACGGATGTCAGCCACATCCAAATTCTGCTAGGGTAGTCCTGCTGGGAAGAGGTAGAATCCCTTCTATATACTTTCCCGTCCCTCATCATAATAAAAAAAATATAGAAGAATTCCCCTTCTCTATGGGAGAGTCCCATCCCTCAGCGCTGCTCTGGAATCCTGCTAATCATATGACATACCACTTTTTTAGATATTTCCTTTGTGAATTATGGGTGCACTTTTGTACCAGAGGACAGGATTAGAAATAATTACGTGGAAGCAGGTTTTGGCTGAGAATCAGGAGAAAAGCATTAAGGATAAGTAATACCTCAAGTTGTCTGCAATTCTTCATCTTGAAATGAAGAGAATGTGGACAAGAGCTGTTTGTCAATGTAACAGACTACCACGGAGGCCAGAGGGACCTCCTTTATTGTGGGGATTCACCATCTAATACAGTTGCAAGAACCCTGAAAGAAGCAGAATCTTAAGACTATGTGATCTCTCAAATTTAATTTTTTATCATTCTTTATTTCCTAAATATGCAATAAAGATTGATTGATTACAAGTTGCCTAACTTCACTGTAACTTTGGATAGTGTACAATATAAAAACAATTTGTAAATTTCAGACAAAACACTGTAAAATAAATTTCCAGAGAAAAATAGCACAGTCATTGCACGGGATGGTGGTGGTATCTGCCACCCACTCTGGCTCATTTAAATAGGGCCTGGGTGATGATCTTATCTCTAGAAGATGCTGTTCCAGAGGGTAGACATTAGGACAAAAAGGGGTCTCAGCAGGTGACTGTTGGGATTTGAAGCATGCCAACACTGTAGCTGATATCCATTTGAGCTCCTCTTTGTTTTGATTTAATCTTTGATCTATTTTTAGAACATAGGATGGGTTAGGAGAGTTTATAAAACAAGCTGTACCCCATGCTGTATGGGGCAGTTACTCACCACTGCCATAATTTACTATTTTTGTTCTTTTGATGCACTGGTTATAGAAAGGAAAGAATCTTATCACTCACTATTGTCCTGCAACCTATCTGGACACATGAACTCCCTTTTAAAGTCATTTTGTCATCCCATTGGGATCTATAAAGTTTCTTACAAGGAGAATAGAGAAGGAATCATCTTTTTCTTGCTCCTGTTTTATCCATCCTTGTAATTTTTGTAACTTTTAGTCCACTGCTTCAATATCAGGATTGATATGAAACCCCCACATCTTCTAGTTTTTAAAATCCAGTGTAATGGTTCTGAATGCCTTCTTCCCCTCCCTTGCTCTTTCATAACTTGAAAAACTGAATTCCTTTATTGTGTTCATTTGACTGATTGTACTTAGATGCTTTTTTCCCTCTCCATGAGCCAGTATGGCTAAGACTACCTTTTGCATGAAGTATTTACCTTTTTACTGAAAATCACTTGGAATGCTACAGACAAGGCCACTGGAGCTGGGTGGTGTGAAAAGGCCCACTGTATCTTTCAGCTTATCCCAAAAGACTCATTCCAGAAATTCCAAGATTGCATGATTTTAAGCTTACACAGGAGAAAAACTTCAAAATATAATAGATAACAAGAAAAATGACTGATCTTCTGGGACTGGACTTTATCTCCTCCAGCATGTTGCCTCTTTAAACTTCAGAATCATACATTTTCTGGGTCTTGGGAATACCCTTTTGAATTGGGTTTCACAGTCTGAAAGAGTAGTTGTATTTGCTTGATCAGCTGGGACCAGACCAGACAAAGGGAAATATTGCAATGCCTGCCTTCTCCACTAGCTCCGAGAGGTAGATTGTGGCTTCTGGAATCCTAGCCATAGTTCGATTAAACAGACCTAGCTAATAGCTGTTGATAAGGATTTCCTACCTTTCTTGCCTCCTTTCAGGAACTTCTGGAGGCATTGTGTAATATCAATCACACATTGCCATATATTACCATTTTACAATCCTGTAAATGGAAATATATGGCAATCCTCCTCCTCCTTTATTCTCGATCTCCCCTCCCACCAAACAACTGTATTACTTATTTTTCTTTTCTGAAATTTCCAGATGACACAACAGTCATTGGACTAATTAAATGTGGTAATGAGTCTACGTACAGAGAGGAAGTTGAACAGCTGGCCCTGTGGTGCAGTTATAAAACAACTTAGATACACTCAAAATTGTAGAAATGAGTAGATTCTAGGAAGAGTCCTACTGTTTTACCTCCACCCCCTTACCATACTTAGCAACACAGTATCAGTAGTACAGTCCTTCAAATTTCTTGGTCTATAATCTCCCAAGACTTGAAATTGTCATCAAACATTAACACCATTATTAAGAAGGCACATCAAAGGATGTACTTCCTACATCGGCTTAAGAAGTTCAACCTGCCTCGAGAGCTGCTGATACTGAGCACTGTCCTTTGTACATTTATTACTGTCTGGTTGGTGCAGCAACCATACAGGACAGGTACAAACACCAACATATAGTCAAGATTGCAGAAAGTATATTTGCAACTAACTTGCCCTCCATAAAGGATCTGCGTACTGAGTGAGTAAAGAAAAGGGCAGAGAAGACCCCTCTCACCCTGGACACAACTTATTTGAGCCTCTTCCCTCTGGTAGGTGCAACAGAGAACTGCATACCAAAACTACCAGACACAAGAACAGTTCCTCCCCACCGTGCTATCATTCAAATGAATACATGACTCATGTTGTAATGATCATGGTAAAACACAAGGCCAGAGAATTCTAAATTAACCCAGAAGTTCTGTCTAACGTGTATACATACTTACTAATTCTACAATTTATAATATTTCCTTTCTATTGGCTGCACATTCACTGCTGAATAACTTTGTTTATTTATTATGTTATCATTTTATCTTTTTGTCTTATAAGTATACTGATTGCTGCTACACCGGAGTCAAATTCCTTGCATGTCTAACCATGCTTGGCCAATATATCTGAGTTTCTGAGATACAGACTGGCTTCTCAGTCCTTTTTCTCTTCCCATTCCTTTCTGTCTCAAGCCCCCTTGCCCTATCTGTTACATACAGGTGCTTTTTAATCTTTGCCCTTTCCTATAGTCTGAACTCTTGGATCCAAAAGCTAAGTCATGTGTTCCAGGACTTTTCTGTGCTTATCCAAACTGTGTCCTCTCTCTTTTAGGCAGATAAAAAATAAGATTGGGTTTACTCTCTTCCCTAAAAACCATACAGGCTAAATATTGTTGCTAGCCTTTGGGGACTGTTCACTGCTATTCCCTCCCTCTTAATTAATTGCTGTTTCCCCAGCAATTGCTACTTTCTCCTATTTGCTCAATAAAATCTGAGTCCTTTTTCTATGGCATGTTTGCTACTTTTGAGGTCCATATCTGCACAATTTTAGCAACAGTTTTCAAAAAATTTTACTTGTGTACTAGTAATTGGTAAACAGTCCCTGAGGAACAATTTGGGGTTGATCTCCATCTGAATATGAATCAGCAATGTGACAGCATTGAAAAAAGGCAATTTTAGGCTGTATAGTTTCCAAACTACAGGAACTAATAGTCCTAATATATGTTTTAATACCAAGACCCTATTTAAGTAATGTTCAGAAAAATTCAGGGCACCACAGTTTCAGAAAAAGTCAGACAAACTGGAATGGGTTCACAAAGGGGCGATGAGAACATCAAGTGATTAGAAACTAAGGTCATTTCCCACCCTTGTGATTACAACATCTTCTAGAGTCATCCAGCCATAATTTTGCCAGAATAATAATGCAGGCAGGCTTTATATTGCTTCAGTGATGATTGAGTGATGCTATATGTCACTACTGTGGAAATGACCAGGATCATTCAAGGAGAGACTGAGGAAACTGTATAGTTTAAGTCTTGAGAAAAGACTAACTGAAGAAATATATGGAGAGGGGTCATACAAAAGAAAATCATGGAAAATGAAATTAAGATACAAGTAGGTAGATTCCACGGTGAATGTTAAAAAGCATTTTCAACAGTAAGATAAATTAAACCTGAGAAATGTGGTGGGCTCTTCTTCTTAATAACATGTCTTAAACAAAGTAGAGGGTTTCATCTACATTCCTTCACTGAGCAAATGTTATATTTTATTGCCGAAGGTGCCCCATCCAATGCTGTGATCTCCTCTGGAAGTTACAGTAATCAAGAAAGGTAAAAACCCCCAACAACCTGCTATTCAGTTTCTTAGACTTTTATCAACTATACAAGACTTTCCATTCACAATCAGTTCAGGTTAACAGAACATCCTGAATATTTCATTCCAACAAATTGTAGACTAAACAGATTTGGAGAAAGCAGGCGTAATCACAAAAATTATTTGGATTGCATTTCTTGCTTAAATAAAATGCAACTTGACACATGCATTAAGAGAGATCAGGTTGAAAGAAAAGTAGACTGAAATATCATCTGGGCTTTTATTTAGGATATGAATGTGCAAAATGAAGAAAAATGTATCAGCCAAAATGGGAAAGATGAGCTCACCTTCTTATATTACATATGAATTCACTGCAAAGAGATGGTCAGAGTAAGAAATCTGCTGAGATGGCTCACTATCTATACAAGATATTCTATTAATTATAATATAGTATTCTTGTCCAGATTGTAGCAATTTTTAAAGTGGGCAATATGCCTGAGCAATAGAGTCCCTGCCTTTATCTTTTGGGAAAAAAAGTTGTAAAATCAGGTCCGGTCATGTGGGTACCTTGACTTACAACTGTCATGAAGATGATGATGAGTTACTATTATTTTTAACTACTACTATTATTTTTAATTAATATTTATTAGAGTTTTAGTCATTAATATTTATTATAGTTACAGGCATCCAATCACATCATTTCCTGAAAAACAGAAGGGGAAGAAATGGAAGCAGTGACAGATATTACTTTCTTGGGCTCCAAGATCACCGCAGATGCTGACTGCAACCATGAAATTAAAAGATACTTATTCCTTAGGAGGAAAGCTTTAGTAAGTCTAGACAGCATATTAAAAGGCAAAGATATCACCTTGCCGACAAGGGTCCATATAGTCAAAGCTTAGTTTTCCCAGTAGTAATGTATGGCTGTGAGAGTTTGACCATAAGGAAGGCTGAGTGCTAAAGTATTGATGCCTTTGAATTGTGGTGGAGAAGATTCTTAAGAGTCTCTTGGACTGCAAGGAGATCAAATAGTCAATCCTAAAGGAAATCAACCCTGCCTGTTTAGTGAAACGTCAGATACTGAAGCTGAAGCTCGAATACTCCTAATGCGAAGAGAAAGATTCATTGGAAAAGACCGCAATGCTGGGAAAGATTGAAGGCAAAAAAAAGAGGGGGGGGGAACGGCAGAGGATGAGATGGTTAGACAGCATTGTAGACATGATAGGCTTGGGTAGACTGGGAGGCAGTGCAGGACAGGGAGGCCTGGCATACTGCGGTCCATGGGGTTGCGAAGAATCAGAGATGACTGAGTAACCGAACAAATAATTTTAGTCTCCTGATTAACCATCTGGAATTTTCAATTAGTCCAGAACGCAGCAGTTTGGGTCATTATGGGTGCATCTTGTTATGTCCATGTAAGCTTCTGGCTGTGATTCAAAGTGTTGGTTATTACTGTTAAATTTCCACATGGCATAGGATCAAGTTATTTGAGGGACCATTTTCTCCCAAGAACATCTGCCTGCCCTGCAAGCTCCCACAGTACTTTTTAAAAATCTTGTCATCTTATGGGATCTAGGAAGTGTGCCTTTTCTGTGATTTCCCCTGTTCTCTGGAATGATCTCCTCTTAATATACAACAGGCCCCAATTCTCCTAAGGAAAGCCTTAAGGAAACTTAAGTGTTTACCCAGGCACGAGGGGCCAGTTGACTGGGAATTCGCCCTAAGGTAGTTTTGTTGTGTAGTTGGTCACCACTGTATATTTTGTATTTTTTCATTTTTTTGAATTTATTGTTTGTTTTTATGCTGTATGTTATTTGATTTGGGTGGCCTTATAAATCTTATAAACAAATAAACAAACAACAAATGTTTTCTGCAAGAATAAAAGACTACTTAAAAACATTAAAATGTGAAAAGCAACAAATCAATAAAGTAATACATTAATAAATAGTACTTAGTCCCTATTAAGCTATGAGTATAATACAGTTGCCATGGTAGACAACAGCCGTGGCCAATCTTGACTAATCTCAAAACTAATGTTTGATTTAATTAATATTTGACTGGAAGCAAGTGCATCCATTGGGGATATAGTGGAGAGATGTAAACAAAGTCAAAATGGAAGTACTAATCACCAGATTAAGCCCTTCCCCTTTCAAAGTAGTGGTACCATCTTCATTTCTTTCAGCTGCCATTTTGACATTTTTACCTCCCTCTGCAAATGCCCTTGATAGGGGACCCACAGAATATAGGTTTGGAAGACCCAAAGGCATCCAAAAAAGAGTCAAATTACTTGTTCCAAATTACTTGGAATGTTACAAAAAAGAGTCAAATTACTTGTTCCAAATTACTTGGAATGTTACCAAGCAACTACATGGATAGTTGAAATCACCAAGAGTTAAACTTGATTTAAGGAGATTTTACTTTTTGATATTACACAAAAGAAAAATATAGTCCTGGACAGGGTAAAAAAAAGCCTACAGCTTTAAGTAACCAAGGACGATGTCATAGTATGATGTACTGCGCCAGATGAAGGTTGGATACCCTGACCATGAACTGCAAGTAAATCCTGATTATTCTTATGTGCATTGTTAAAGTGACAAAATCAATGATAAGAAGCAGTTCATAAGGTTTACACCAATTTCACAATCAGAATACTATTCAGGCTTTCACAAAAGGAAAAAAAGTCAAGGCAGTTTTTGTCATGCCCTTGGGCATCATCACTGCATCACTAGATATTGCATGCTCTTTGTATAATCCCTGGAGTCTGAAATAATGAGGGAAAAAAAGTATCCTCTGCCATTAAGAAGTTGCCCATCCCTTGATTAAATGGCCATTCTATTAATGTTAAACAGAAGTGTAGTGTAGTGGTCAAAGTGATGACCTAGGAGTAAAATCTATCCTCAGCCCTGAAAACTCACTATGTGCTTTGGACCAGACATTCTCAGCCCAATCTGGGTCTCTGATCTGGGGATCAAAATGAAGTAAAATCCCCACAGGAGCAATCTGAGCTCTTAGAAAAAGAGTGGAATATACATTTAACAAACAATAATAAATAAATGAATATATGTTGGTGACTGGACCTAACAACATGTATTTATCATGTTTATTAAACTTCCCATCCAATGGCAGTGAACCTTGGTATAGTAGCTGCTAGCAAGAAATAGAAGAAGAGGTCATTGATCCTAGTGACTAATGCATCTACCTCTGCCCTTCACAGATAGTACTTGCTTAATGACAAACGTTGGGATTGGAATCTCAGTCACTGAGCAAAATGTTTGTTAAGTGAGATATTATATGAATGCCTACATGATTGCTTCACTCAATAACTGCAACCCCAGCATTCTCAGCTGCAGTCGTTAAGCAATCATATGGGTCATTAAGTGGACAAAGTCCCAAGTGAGAAGCATGGGGTGTCTCTTGGGGGAAGGCTCTGCACAGGAGCTTTCAAGCAGGATTTTTAGATTATCTGAGGGAGAGACAATAGCCTGCATTGGGCCTTCTAGGGCCTCTTTACCCATCTGAGGCACCCAAGCTCCTTACCTCAGTGCACTGCATCTCCACTCTCTGCTTGAATTTCAACTCCCTCTTGACTCCAAAGGCTGTCTGAAAGAGTTGCTGCTGAAGGAGTTCAGCTCCTCTCCAGGAGTAGAAGGAAATGCCTTCGTGAGGGTGCAGAACATGAGCTCTGTTTCTCCATTCCAGGGGAGGATACCAGCTTTCCTTCACATGTGGAAGAGAATGCCTTCTGGAAGGTGCAAGAAGAGAGCTCAGATCGTCAGGATGTGAGCTCTGTTTCTTCACCCCACTGAAGATCAGCTCCTATTGGCAGGCACCTCTTTCAGCCAGCTCCCAGAGATGAGAGGGAATCCTTTCAGCAGGCGGCAGCAGCTTGAAAACTTTGCTGCCAGCTTCCCCATGGACATTTAGGGCAAGCTGGCAGAGAAGACTGCAAATTATGATCACGTGATTACAGCACGCTTTGTGACCAGTCGTAAGTGCAAACAAGTTGCCAAACACCCGGATTGCAATCACATAACGGGGGCGGGGTGTATGTGTTTGTGTATGGAGCATGACATTTTGGTGGCTGGAAATGATTTATGGGCCATAAAGCACCCTTTCCAAGGCTGTTTAACTTTCCAAGGCTTTTGTAACTCAAATGACTGGTCCTAAATTGAGGATTACCTGGATGATTGTAAGGTTTTCACCCTGCTTTTCTATTTAAAAAGTACATTAAGTGGCTTATCTGTGAAGCTTGTTGGGTAACAGATACTTCAGTCCATCTCCCTTACCTTCTGGCTGGGAATTATGGAACTGAAGTCCTATACATCTTCAGGACTTCAGGCCATCATTCAGATTTATTTGTCCCCTGTAATTAATATAAGAGAAGCAAGGCATTTGTGATGTTCTAAGATTTGGGGGATGACAAACTGATCAAATGTGGGGGATCTTCTCTTGAAAGGGGTTGGGTTGGAACTGTAGATTGGAAGATCAGAGGAAAATGAAACTGCAGAATGAATAGATCAAAAAATAGCCTTCACAGAACAGTTATGGTTGATAAAACAAATATCCTGGCACTGTATAAGCCAAGGAAGACAAGGAAGGAGCAAACCCATGCACACTCACTAAGTAGAAAACTCCAGTGTGCTCAGTGGGAATAAATTTTCATTGATCTATGAGATTCCAAGAACAACGCACGCACACACAGAAATACACACCTCCTATTGCAGCTCAAGCCAGAAGAGCTACAGGAGTTATTACAGTATTGAACTTTTACACGGATAGCAATTTTCTTCTTTTCATTATTCTAAAACGTTTTTAAAGTAAATAGTGGCCTTGAAAATTAGTTTCAGTTAAAATATGGGATGTAAACATAACCTATCATAGGATGTAAATATAACTCATTTCCAGGGGATAAACATTTTAAAGTGTTGACATTAAAACAAATAACAAAGATCCTTTGTCATCAGATGCTTTGGGCTGAGATTTTATGCTGCAGTAAATTGTTCTTAAAGTGTACAACACTCTTCCATGCTTTAAATTTGATTAATAACATCTGCATTCTTTACTAATGACATTACATGGCTACGTTGCACCTTAATGGCCCTTCCCTAATTGGGTGGCCACGGCTGGTAGTTTGCAAGGAAACTTTTCATGTCGATCATGTAGGGAAAAGGTGTTGGGATCACTAGAGCCAGAACTAGAACTCCCAAGAAATGACAGCTGGTGAGCAACGCACCCATCCCCCAAACACAAAGGTAGCTTCTGTGCCTAACATTCCTTCTTCATGTTTACATAATCTGCTGTGGAAGGAAAGATGGGAAAGGGGTTTGATGGCTACTGTTCTACGGAAAAGCCTAAATTGGAAGTGAAATTGAATCAGAACTGAAATGAAAGTGGAAATTGAAAGGCAATACATATAAAGTAGGGTTCAACATGTGGGAAAAAGTGCATTATATTTATTCATTGACTCTCTGTATGCAAAATTACACCTTTGTGCCCATTTTAATGAACGTTAACAACCACAACTGATTTTGCAGACATTGTCACTTAGCAACGATGGAACACCAGCCAGTTCCATTCAGCCACACACAAAAAGAGTAGAATTCCGTGTGCTGCCTTTTTAGGTCCCCTGGTCTTCCTGAAAGCACGTCAAAACCTTTCCCAGTCTGATGCCCATCAGGGAAGTTGGATCCACTCCCCAAACCATCAGCCGGCGTGGTCAAACTCGCCGGGGATTTCAGGAGCTGAAGTACAAGCGCATCTGGATGGCACCAGATCGGGAAAGACGGTCGCACACGCCGAAGGGCGGCCAGCGGTAGCTCCGGACCACCCAGACCAGGCAGCTACGCAGAGAGCGCCGGCGAACGGCGAACGGCGAGCGGGGGGGCGGGGCGGAGGAGGATAAAACTTTCCTCTCTTGCCAAAGCCCGAAGGCGTCGGAGAAGAATGGCGAAGAAAGAAACCGAGGGAGGGAGGGAGGCTCCTCGAGGAATGGGCTGCTGCTGCTCCTCGTCGTCGTAAGCCGCTGTGCGCCTCTGTACGGCGCTACAGAAGTTACGATCTGGGGCAAGCCGGCCGGCTCGCGGTACCGCCCGGCGCGTGGTTGGCAGCGGCTTCTCAGGCTCCCCGCCCGTGGTGCGCGGACCCCTCCCGACTTGGGCTCCCCAGCAGCCCCTGAGAGCCCAGCGGTCCCTCCTTACCCGTCGCTTCTCTTCTGCCCTTCCAGCCGTCGCGCCTTCCTTCTTCCAGCCGCGGATCACCAGAACGGCATGACTTTCTGTCCCGGCCGCCCGCGAGCGCCTTCGCCTCTCCCTTCGGCTCCGAGGAAGGCGGCCGGAGAGAAATCCCGCGGACGGGCTGCGCTGGACGGCGAGACCTCCCCGCCCAAACGAGAGCGC
The DNA here is from genome assembly GCA_032468055.1 of Acrochordus granulatus. Taxonomy (NCBI): domain Eukaryota; kingdom Metazoa; phylum Chordata; class Lepidosauria; order Squamata; family Acrochordidae; genus Acrochordus; species Acrochordus granulatus. Next base: position 377,929 of record JANHZU010004325.1, read on the forward strand.
GCACTGGCGCTCGAGAGGGGAAGGACGCCGGGCGGAGAGCCCTGCCTGCGCTCCCACGTGGAAGGCGTGGGGAGACGGGAAGGGCGCCGGGTCGCATCTCACGCAGGGCGGAGCCGGCAGATTCGCGTGATTGCGGTGAAGCGGTCCGGCTTTTCCTGGGAAGTGGGCTACGGTCCCGCGGCCCGCCGTCCCGTGAAGCATCCTCCGCTCTCCTGGCGCTGCGAGACCCGTTCCCGCGGGGGGATCTGGCTGCGCGCGGATCAGCTCAGCGGGCTGGTGGCGCTGGGAAACGGGCGGGAGGGGGCGCGCGTGTGCGTGGGGGGAGCGGGCCGCAGTTGCTCTCTCAGGTCAGGTGACAGACCTTTCTCTGACTCTGGCGAGCGGCTGCCCGTCCGAACAGGTGATATGCCTTTGGCTGGCGGGAGAAGTTGCTGCCTTCAGGTGAGCGTTGACACCTTCGTGTCCCTGTGGTTTCCTTAGCACGGTTTCCGAAGTGGTTTGCCATTGCCTCTTTCCTAGGGCTGAGGCAAAGTGACTGGCCCGAGGTCACCCAAATGACTTTGTGCCTTAAGATGGGAGTAGAACTGCCATATACTTCAGACTATTATGGGCCATCCTGTCCAGACCAACGAAAAAAAGTTCCCATCACTTGCTACCTGAATATATTAACCAGAAGGCTAATTTATTAATTTGGATAGATCTGTTCATAAAACGGTACTCTATAGCTGGACAAGTCATCCAGGGGAGGGTAGAAAAAAACTGCAGGTCAGTGGTAGAAACAAACATTTCATGCAAAAGTATTAGGTCCAACCTCCAGCATCTCAAATTGGGCTGAAAAACTTATCGAACTATCAGATTGTCAGTCTTCTCTGGCAAAGAGGTTCACTTTCTGTTTGAGCCCTTAGGGTGTTTAGTTCATGAAGTGACAACACTAGAGTATATGTGGCTGAAAATGGTTGACTATTCTCCATTTTTATTTCTTAATCACATTTCTAAACCTCCCATCTCCATCAGAGTTGCCTTTTAATATTCCTCCACTGGTAAACCAGCCAACAAAGTTTTAAAGTAATGTTATGGAGATTGTGAATGTCTGCAATTCTAAAGGTACCTATTTTGTTCCTTAAAATTTCCCCAACATTTAAAAAGATCAAAAAGTTTGAAAATATCAGGAGTTTAGAACTAGGAATTAGGTACTGGGGTTGGGAATGTGGCTATAGGTTGCCTTCTTCTGGTTTAAGCAACAGCAATAATGGGTTATAAAATGTCTAACTGTGGAGACAGAGCCAGTTTGTGTAGTGATTCAAGCATCAGGCTGGAATTGTGGTTCCTCCTTAGGCTCTCTCAGCAATAGGAAAGAGGCAATGTAAGCCATTCCGAAATGTTGCCAAGAAAATTTGCAGGGGCTACTCATGCTGTTTATTAATATTAAGTAAATGTATATGGCTGATTCCAGGTGGTTTACAAAATTAAAAATCAAAAACATAAAACTCATATCTCCCCTTCTCATAGCATCACAATCAAACCAACCACTTGATCCATTTCTATTCAGGGTCCCTAGGCCTGTTGACAAAACCACATCTTCAGAATATTTTGGAAGAGCTACAAGGAGGGAGCCAATTGTATCTCTGGGGGAATGATGTTATTCAAATGCACCAAAAAAAAAAAAAGGATAAAGCAGCTTCCTATTTTTCAGTATCTTTCTGACATTTGCTTACAAAGCAAGGCTGAGTCAACCAACATCTAGGTCACAGGGTTAGATTCAACATTTTATCATTTTAGCCATGTTTGCTTTTACAATGTCTTTATTTTTAGAGCTGCTGCTGGTAGTGACTCACAATAGATTCCTACTTTATGCAAAGTAAAATATTGCCTCATGGTTTTTTTTCTGGAAATGCAAAGACCCAACCTTGATAGTTAAGTATTTTGGAACCATACAAAATTCAGGAAATTCCCTTCTCACTGCATTTTTTTTCTCATTGCATTTTTTTTAAAAAAGAAAGAATAAAACTTATTTTAAATAAATTGTATTAAGTAGTAAGTCGTAGCTATCCTTAAAACATGGAGT